>JAECUM010021810.1:0-75736 GCA_016617855.1 Megalonaias nervosa | reverse complement strand
TCTAATTAAAGTATCATGTACCTGTGCATGTCTGAGTAAAGTATCATGTACCTGTGCAAGTCTGAGTAAATTATCATGTACCTGTGCATGTCTGAGCAAAGTATCATGTATCTGTGCATGTCTGAGTAAAGTATCATGTACCTGTGCATGTCTGTCTGAGTAAAGTATCATGTACCTGTGCATGTCTGAGTAAAGTATCGTGTACCTGTGCATGTCTGTCTGAGTAAAGTATCATGTACCTGTGCATGTCTGTCTGAGTAAAGCATCATGTACCTGTGCATGTCTGAATGTATCATGTACCTGTGTAAGTCTGTCTAATTAAAGTATCATGTACCTGTGCATCTAAGTAAAAATATTAAAATTTAAGTATTAACATTTGTGTCAAGTCAGTCCTAAACATTTTGGCAAGTCATGTTACATACTGCTGAAACTCTATTGTCTGAAAAAGTGTCCAGGAATACAGACAAGGCCTTTTTTTTCCTTTGTAACTGCTTAGCTTTTTACCATCACTGATATTCTTCTATTCTTCAGTGTTAGGATTGTCAAATTAGCTACTGTGATGGCCATATTGGATGTAAGATCAACGCCATTTTCGAATAGAAAAACTAGATACCATTAGAAGACTTCTGGTGAAAACCCCATGCCGATGAGATCATCCATTCAGGGGGCCCCGAGTGACCAAGTGGTCTAAAGTGCTCAAAGTTACGGATCACTGCCATCTCACCTCTGTCTGCGTGGGTTCGAGTCTCTGGCTCGGCCAATGTGGGTACATGAGAAAGCTTGCCAGTAGCTTCTCAAGGGTCAGTGGTTCTTTCCGGGGTTTTCCCAGGTTCTTCCTCCACCATTGATACTGGCTGCCAACTATAGCCTATCTTGTGCTGAAAATGGCGTTAAACCCTACAACAACAACAACATCATCCATTCAGAAGAATAAGTAACAAAATTTTCAATATGTTCATTGCAACAGCCTAATGGGACATATGCTGGCCATGTTTCTACATCAGGACCAACTAGACATAAGATGTCTTTTGGTGAAAACTCCATGTTGATGTAACCATCATTTCTGGAATAACGCTAACAAGATTTTCAGGATGGCTGCAATGGTGGCCATACTGGATGTCAGATCAGCATCATTTTCTTTCAGGAAAAACTAAACACCATGAAAAACCCATGCTGATATGACTTTCCACTTTGGAGCAACAACAAGATTTTCAAGACTGCTGACAGGTGGCTATATTTGATGTCAAGACTGCTTACAGGTGGCTATATTTGATGTCAAGCACGAATTTCATTCTGGACCAACTAGATATAAATACAAACTTCATAAGTTCTGGTGTTTTTCAAAACTGATCACTTCAATTTAGACATATAGGAGTGTGTAAAACCTGGAAGATTTACTTACCTCCAAAATTGAAAAGCTTAGCAATATGCAAAACTACACGTCTGAAAATGAAAATTTGACAATGGAAGTGCTTCAATATGCATGGTCAATTTTATGCTTTACACAAACACGTATTAACACATTCCTTTTATGAAGAATTGTTCTTATTTTAAATTAAAAACAACAAATGCATTAGACTGACCTGAAAACCCTTAGTCATGAAAATAATCAAAGTAATGTGGCCATGCATTTGGAGCTAATTTGTTACTCTTAACATGTGACCTCAAGAATTGGTTGGTGTACTGATAATGTCCAAAATTGGATAGTAAATCACAAAATAACAGAGGTACTTTCTTAGTGGTGATAGTGCAGGGTAATTATAAAAAGTCTTCTGAAGAAAAACTCCACGTCAATATATTATGACTTCCCACTTAGAAAGACTAACAAGATTTTCAAACAGCTAGTCATGGTGGTCATATTGGATATCAGATCAGCACCATTTTCATTCAGTAACAACCAGGCATCATCTGAAGAGTAACAATACAAAATTTTCAATACAGCCTCTCTGGTGACCATACTGGATGTTAGATCAGCACGTATTTTAAGATAAACTAGACACCATCAGAAGTCGTCTGATGAAAACCCCAAGTTGATAGGCACATTCATTCAGAAGTAGTAGCAATAACATGATTTTCAGTATGACTTGCATTGACCATACTGGATGTCAGACGGGTACCATTTTTAGTTTAGACAAAGTGGACATCATAAGAAATCTTTGAGTGAAAATCCCCTACTGATATGACCATCCATTCAGGTGGAGTAACGATAACAAGATTTCCAAGATGGCCACTGTAGTGGCTATATTGGATGTCTGGGTGGTTGCAGTTTCATTTAAGACCAAATAGACATCATAAGAATTCAGCAGTTACAAGATTTTCAAGATGACTGTTGTGCTGGCCATACTGGATTTAGATTATTAATGTTTACATTTAGGACCAACCTCATAAGATGTCTATTAGTGAAAACCCTATGCTGATATAGCCATCCATTCAAGAGGAGAGGCAACAAGATTTTTAACATGGCCACTGTGGCAGCCATATCAAAAGTCTGAACAGCAGCATTTTCATTTAAGACAACCCAGATCTTGTGATGAGATTGTGTGTATAGTTTCATGGCAATCCTCCAAGTAGTTTAGGGCAGGGAGTGATAACAAATGTGTGCTAAAGGACAAATGGACCATGGACTTAGATGACATGCAGTCAATGATGGATAATAAGCCATCATGTGAACTCTTCTGGTCTATGACCAGTAGAACTAAAAATCAGTTTTATGTATATTTTCATAAATTAACTCATTAATCCCTAGTGATGTACTGATGTGTCACAAGGTTGTACCCTACTTCTGTGCACTGTAGCATCAAGGTCATTACTGAGAGGTAGACAGATGTAGCTCTACAATGATACCAAATAATCTGGACTTTCTACTTGCATTACAGAGGAAAAAAACAATTTTTGAGACCCTATTTTTTTAACACCAGAAATTCACCAATAGTCAGAACTGGATTTTAGACTTTTCAGCCTGAGATCTAAGGCAGACTGGTTTGAACTGCAGGTGGAGTTTTGCAAAATGGAGGATAAGTTTGCGATTTGGAGTAAAAGGTGGCCCAGACACAAAAATAAAATGATGGGTCCAATAAACAAAAATAAAAAAAAAGAACTCCAACTTTTATCCTTCTGTGAAACAGTCAATAAAAAAATGATGTTTTTAACAAAACTAGAAATCTGGCTAAATGACAATATCTTCGAAGCAGATGTATTTGGATGTATTCAGAAGTAACCCCCAAAATGTGTTTCCTACTCCCATTTCAGGTAAAAATGACAAAAATCTCCCAACCTTAATGAGTTGAGGATTCAAACTGATTTACCTCTTGATCCAAAACAAATTACAGCTTAAATCATTCTACAGTAAATATCTTGCCATCGGTTTCTAATAAAAAGCTGAGGTTTCCACCTGCAAAAACAATATTCATCATCCTTCATTAAGGCACTATAATAATTCATACAAGCTATTTGATTTATTTCAGCAAGTATATTTTCTTTTACATTTTGAAACCTGTATATTCAGGTATAGATAATGATTTCTAGGTAGCCTGCATTAGAGATGGCCAAAATTTTCCCACTGTTTGATCTATATGACAATACAATAATTGGATTTGAATCCATTCTTAGGATTCTACTTAACCCAAACTGCAAGCCACCCACAATGTAGATGTAGAACTAAAGTTATTGAACAGAAATCATTTTCCTTCTCTCAGTCAGAGTGACCTAAACCATTTATTTTTACACACACACACACACACACACACACACACACACACACACACACACACACACACACACACACACACACACACACACACACACACACACACACTATAAGATTCTTCCTTACCCCAAAAGCAAGCCCTCTACAAAGTTTGGT
Organism: Megalonaias nervosa; assembly: GCA_016617855.1. NCBI lineage: Eukaryota > Metazoa > Mollusca > Bivalvia > Unionida > Unionidae > Megalonaias > Megalonaias nervosa. The sequence goes on along the minus strand of JAECUM010021810.1, from coordinate 71,874 downwards.
AAATGTATATGGTAGAGAATTTGAATCATTGTGCTTTTTTTTTTTCAATTACAGTGACCTTGACATATGACCCCAAAATCCAACGAGTTCTACCATGCCCTAAATTGCAATCCCTCAAGGGGCCCCGAGTGGCCAAGTGGCCTAAAGCACTCTCTGTTACGGATCATTGCCATCTCACCTCTGTCTGCGTGGGTTCGAGTCTAGGATTCGGCGAATGTGGATATGTGAGAAAGATTGCCAGTAGCTTCTCGTGGGTCAGTGGTTCTTTCCAGGGATTTCCCGGTTTCTTCCTCCAACATTAATACTGGCTGCCATGTATAGCCTATCGTGTGCTGAAAAATGGTGTTAAGCCCCACAACAACAACAACAGCAATCCCTCAATAATGTTTACTAACTGTAGATCGTGGTAAACTCAATTTACTGTGTGCAACTATTTTCTTCTTTCTATCACCATGACCTTGACCTTTAGACCCCTAAACTGACAGGGATCTTCCTTACACAAAGTGAATGTAATCCACAAAGTTTGCTAAATGTCGATAGTAGACAACTCAAGATATTGTTCTGAAATGAAACTGGAAACAGATGGATAGGTAGATGAACAGATGGATATAATGCAACATGCAACACCTTATGGAGGGCATTAAAATATTTGACTCACCTAAAATAACCTCTTGCTGAAGTAGCTATTTGAAAAATATAAAACCTGACAATGTTAATGACCTAAAGTTTGATCGCATCAACATTATTCTGTTATCCAAGCTCCAAGTAATTACAAACTAAGACCAGTCTGCTCTCCCTCTAGTAAATATTAATTAGTACTGAAGAAGCCAATTGTTTGTGATATGGAAAAAAGTATGGACTTTCAATGAACAAAGTCAGCAAGATTCTTGATTGCTCATCCCTTTCATTAGAGATAAACACTAATCCACTTTGAAACAGCACTCATCCATGCCTGGAAAAAATCACATTACTGCTGGAAAATGTTCACATCCCAAGTCAGTTTTTAACTCCTGTATTGAACCTATGTACCTAATATTCATGTTTCCCTTTGTGGCTTGTGCCAACTTGTACCAAAAAAAATCTACATTTACTTCTGGAAGTAAAAAGTTGTTTCATTAAATAGAAATGAATATATACAATTGTTTCACAGCAAAAGCATATTTTCTGAACAGCAAATATTGTGAACTGGAAACTAAAATGTTATTTATATGGACTACATAGCTGCTGTATATGTCAACAAAACTACTGCCCTCCCCTCTTTCCCAAGTACACCAATAAAAATAATGTATCAAAAGATTTGTGAGTCTCCCAATCACCATCATATATGGTAAACTATATACACTGACGACTACAGACATTTTAAGTTATGGTTGGTCTCTTTTCACAGGTGTGCTAATGCTATATGTATGGTGTGGTGCATATAAGGATAAAGGAAAGCATACTTTGCAACAAGTCTCAGGTGTAAATGCTGACAAGGTGATTACCCATGAATAAAACATGCTTTCATAGTATTTATAGTAACAGGTACTTCCAATTGTTGCCCAGGTTGTTAACCCCACTCATATATCTGGTTTAAGGGTAGACCAGTGATGATATCTTCAAGGCTGGTTTATGACAAAGTGTTCATAACAGCATGTCCAATTGCAAATATTTTAACAAATAATGTTCTAAATTACTGTTTTATCATTTTTATCCTGTCACGTCTCATGACATGACCAATGCAGCAAACTTCACTAACAAAATGTTTAAGTTCAGCAGCATACTCAAAAATATATTGGTTAAAATCAAAGCATGAGTGAAGGTAAACTTGTACAGAAAAATATCACTCATGATGTAGGACACACTATACTAACAATGGAATACTGTCTGTACTTGCTTATAAGACAAGTCCACCTGCAAACTGTACAGACCCAGATCTATCAGCGTATTATGCACTGGCAGATCTGGTTCTGTGCAGTTTGTTAGCAGTAATCAGTAGAACAACATACACCCTGATCTGCAGGCACATGATGCTATGGCAGATCATGATCTTTGTTGTTTGCAGTTTAACTTGACTTCTAACTGAATACAAACAGTACAATCAAGCTGCATACAAAATGTGGGTCCAACATTTAGTGGCCATAACTCCATTAAATAATGATGTAGGAAGCTGATAATCAAATTCTACTATAATTATATGAATACAGAATGGCATATAGAAATTTCTTGAAATCCAGTTAGAATAATTAGGGAGAAATTTCTTGAAATCCAGATATAATAATTAGGGGAATTGTAGTGTAGAAACAGAAGTGGGCAGGTCCAAAAATCTACCTCATGCAAGGTCCTGTCAATACCAGGCTACCTAACAAATATGGTTGAAACCTTGAAACCCACTTACATAGGAGCTATTGTGCAAACCCAACCCCCAACCCCCCCCCCCGTCTGTCAGGGGCTATAACTCACTAAATGATTATGATGATGTAGAATGCTGACAACTAATCACAGCTGAGGTCTCCTCAACATCAAACTACCTATAAAATCTGGATGAAATCATTAAGGGAAACATCATGCTGAAATGAATCAAGTGGATGGGTCTGACAACCTGGAGTTATAACTCTGCTACACAGTGTGTAACACTGATATTCCAACTAAGCCAAGGTCTCATCAAAATTAAGCTGCATACAAAATTTGGTCGAAATCCAAACATAATTATGGAAGTTACTGTATGGAAACAAAAGTGGGTGGATCTGAAAATCAGAAACTATTAATGCTGTTAAACAATGACGATCAAACTCAGCCAATCTGTCATGAAAATCTAGTTTGGCTGAGATGCAAAAAATAATTAAGAGAATTATTCTGTGGAAATGGAACTGGAAAGGTCTGACAAACAAGGACAATAAATCAGCTAGATGATCATGCAAGCACTGACAAAAATGAAGCCAGAACAGGTTTCACCAAGTTCAAGCTGCATACCAAATTTGGTTTTACAATGCAGTAATCAGTGTGCGGAAAGGTAGACAATCAGGGGCTATAACTCTGCTATCTGCTAAATGACAACACAGAACACTGACAACCGAATTCAGCCAAGTTCTCATCAATATCTAGCTGCATACCAAATTTGGTTGAAATCCGTAAAATAATTACATGGAAATGAATTGGGATGGACACATGAATTGGCATATGGATGGATGGACTGACAGAAGGACAAAAGGAAGGATGGATGGACAGGTCTAATTTAATAGCACCCTGTCCCATTTTGTATAAGAAGTGTTGGTATAAATTATTATAGTGTATGTTTAATGTTCATGACTATCTGAATTCTTACACATTATCAGTCACCACAAATAATAATGAGGGCATTTTATAGTTTTTCCCCTCACTTTCTATTACTACATGCATTTTAACATAAAAGAAACATTTCTTTTCACCTAATCTTAATAAATCTCTCATACAATTCATCCGCAAAGCTGCACATCTATCCAGGTACTAGTTTATTGGCATTTACCATAATTACTTACATGTAAGAAGCATTTAAATGCAAATGGCGCACACCAAAATCCGCTGTCATATTATGCACTGTAGACCTGGGTCTAAAATGTTTTACTTAAGACCTTAGAGCCTGATCTCTAATCATATAATGCAATGACAGGCCTAGGTTCTTTTGCTAAACTGTAATAAAACAGACTGAAACTAATCTAGCTTCACACAGATTTGTACATTTAAACAACATTATAACATTATAAAATAAGCATATAGTGAAATGGATTTTTAGTTTTTTTTACAAAGCAGCAGTTCAAAGCTTTGTAACAGTCATGAAATTTGTCCCTTTGTCTGGAATTGTTGTGAATGGTATCATTATAACCCTATTTTTCTAATCTAGCAATGCCACACTTCCTTCTTAATTCCTGTCTAAGTCAATGTCAAGTGGGTGTGTGATTTGGATATTGAACATAGCTTTAATAATTTTTCAGTCATATCACTATGATGTCTGCAGTGTGGCAGTTATAGTGATGTCTAGCACTAGGGCATCATGCTGCAGACAGGTAACATGACGTCCCACCTGTCACATTATCCCGACACCAGCCTGACCAGTCCTAACACTAACCTCTTAATGCTGAATGCCAAGCCAGGCAGTTGCTAGCACCATTTTTATAAGTCTTTGGTATGACTCGGCCGGGGTCTGAACCTGCGACCTTCCCAATCCAAGGCAGACACTCTAACCACTTAGGCCACCGGAGAGGTCAAGATTTATTCTGTTACATTACAAATTGCTGCCATGACATGCCTGGCCAACTAATATCACCAATGATGGTTGAATGTATTTATGTAGTAGCATTTTATGGCACCTCAGATTGATAGTGACTATATGGTGCCCACTAAATGTAAAGTTACAAAATGTAAAAAATAAACTGAACAAAGCTTGAGAAGATAAACCCTGTCCAATAAATGTAAACACAATGAAATACAAAAAAACCCCCAAAAAGTGAAGATGTTAAAATTTGGTAAAATGTACATAAAATAAATGATAAAGGTAACCTGTAAAATCCTTAAAATCTATTGTCAAAATCTGCAATATCAAATGCAATCCCACAAACAATGTTTTTCTCATGTGGAATGCGGTTTATGTCAAAATATTTGTCTTACAGGGTGGAAATCAATACACTAAACAATAATGTGTTCCACTGTCAGCGGAAGGAATGCACATGTTAGGTCAGTGTGTCTGGTATATGCAATGTAGGTAGAAAATTCACCAATGGCTTCAGGAAATATAAGCAAATCAATAATTTAAACCAAATCTTAAACAGCCTTTCTGTTACCCTGACATTGAGTCCAAGGTAAAAATGCAAGTAAGCATATATTTAATTGTGGTTGACAATTCAAGCCCATATGTATGATTTTAAGCAATGGTATTATCTTTTCTTGGCAGTCATTGACCTTAGCACACAGTTCAGGCAGACATCAGTGTAGCCTGACTGTTTTTTTTTTTTTGGACAGTGTTGATGCATGCATAAAATTTAATTTGGCTATCAGACAGTATAATCAAAAATATTAATTCTGCACCATACAGGGCAATGTAAATGAAATGATTTTTGTTGAGGTTTTCAACCTGATGACAGTTCATGCTTACAATATCCATGTTCTGTTCTTTTTTGTTGGTATTGTAGAATGTAGTACAGTAATGTGTTGTGACAAACATCCAGCACAATCTAGGCAAACAGTCCCAGATCATATGGACAACCAGCACAATCTAGGCTGACAGTCTCAAAATATGGACAAACAACCAGCATAATCTAGGCTGACAATCCCACACCATATGGACAAACAACCAGCACAATTTAGGCTGACAGTCTCAAAATATGGACAAACAACCAGCATAATCTATGCTGACAGTCCCAGACTATATGGACCAACAACCAGCATAATCTAGGCTGACAGTCCCAGACTATATGGAGCAGCATAATCTAGGCTGACAGTCCCAGACTATATCATACAAATTATAGGATAACATGTTTTGGAGTGAGGTTACTAACCTTATGACATAGTTCATGCAGACAACATACTGTGGTTTGTTGTTGGTGTTGTAGATGATTGTTGCTCTAGTCTGAAGCCAGACCCAGTCTTTGTTCTTTCCCAGGAAGCGATAGTAGGTACTGACTGAAGTCCCTTTGATGATCACTGAAAAAACAAGAGACATGAATTTGGAGTTCACCTGACAAGAATAGTACATAAATGTATACATAATGTAACACTATTTGTAAATCCTTTTTCAGACATTACATCCATGAGCAAGAACCATCCTTCCTGAACACAGGAAGAGAAAATTTAGTAGTACTGTAGATGTCATGCAGCATGTAAAAAAGAGACATCAGTGATTCATTGACAATTAAAAATGTTACTGTATTTGCTGCATATTTATAAGATGGCAAAACATTTATTATTTTTGCTGTCTATAAACATATTAAATTACTTTATTTGATGTCCTAAAACAAATGGGAGAGAAGAAAAAAAATCACTTTGGAAAGGAAATTACCGTTAAGTACCTCTGATTGTTGTTGTTGTTGTTATAGTGTTTTAATGCCATTTTTCAGCACAAGATAGGCTATACATGGTAGCCAGTATAAATGGTGGAGGAAGAACCAGGGAAAACCCTGGAAATAACCACCGACCCATGAGAAGCTACTGGCAAGCTTTCTCATGTACCACACTGGCCAAGCCAGAGTCTTGAACCCATGCAGACTGAGGTAAGATGGCAGTGATCTGTAACAGTGAGCACTTTAGACCGCTTGGCCACTTGGGGCCCCCAAGTACCTATGACAATGTGCCAACTGTGAAGTAGAAAAGGCAAATTTTTATATCTTTACATCTTGGGTTATTAATGGAAAATACATTACTTGCCAAGCTATTGTATTAGATACATATCCATCGAATAGAAACTGCTTCCAAACATGTATTAGAGCTATGTGCTTTCTTAAAGAAATGCCTGGCAAAAAATCTTCCACTCCACTTTCGGCCCTATATAATTGATGATCATCAAAATCAACCCTATAAATGCAATCAAATTTCATTGCTAAATAAGAAATGACAACAAACTAAAAGCATGGATGTATTATCAGTATCATGAGTGGAAATACATGCATGACAGTCAGTCATTAAGCAACAAATGTCCTTACAGGCAAGTGTTCCACACAAACCAAAGAAGACAAAACACCACAATGACAGCTATTCGAACAGATTTTCATGCAATAACAACATTTAACTTAACAGTTACAACACTAGCCTTGAATTCACTGAACCTTCATGGTTTTGAAAACTGTGAATCTATTAGAATTTAATTAATTAAAAAACTATGAATCTATTGTGGGCAACTGCTTTAAAATTTTCAAACTTTATCTGTAATTTTACTCAGTAAAATATCACTGCATATTTATCAAAGTTTTCACATCAGTCAGTGGAAATATAATTTCTACCTCTTGTGTTTAGAGTACCATAGTTACTCGCTTATAAGACAAGTCAAACAGCAAACTTCACAAACCCATATCTGCCATCGCATAATGCACCGGCATATCTGGGTTTGTGTTGTTTATTAGATGTAATCAGTAGAACAAACAATACAGACCCTGACTTGCAGGTGCATTATGCTATGGCAGATCTGGATCTTTGTTGTTTGCAGTTTGATTTGACTAATAAGTGAGTATATATGGTAAGACAATGTATCAATCAAGTAGCAAGAGTTGAATTCAAAGTCTTACTTTAAGAAGTTTAATGAATGAAAGGCCAGAACACTCTGTATTTATTCTTCTTGGAAAAAGGAAAAAGAAATCAAGACAGTTATGCAACTTTTCAAATCTCCTATATCATTTGCATTCACTACTACACAATGTTATGTGTCTAGGCTTGTACAAAAGTAACAAAGAAAAGAGTGAAGCCAACAAGCTTTGAAATTATTTCCCTAGAAAACAAGGTAAAAATAAGAAAAAGGACTTACAGTTTATGAATCTAATCCAAAATTAATCCAAAAATTTAAAAATACAAGTCCTATCAATAAAAAGTCCTAAGTAAATCACAGCTCGAATTCCGATGAAGTTCCAAGATGGAAGGCGATGACATCTTCAATAACCTGCTTTGTCCTGATGTGTCAACAGTTCCTTGTTGAATCACCAAGAATAATATTCCAGTTTGGAATTCCGAATAATTTCCAATAAATGTCTTTGTCCAAGAATTCTGATGAGCACTATTAGTTTCCAGGAAGAATAAATTACTTTAAATAAAAAATTCAACTCAAACTGGTCACAACAAAAACACCTTTGAGCTCCAAAGGTTAAAAGCAAGACTGGCCAAAATCACTATAATGACATGTGTTTTAAGCCCAACTAAAACGCAAAACAGATCACCTGATGGGGTCACGTGATCACTTCCATCGAGCGGTGTAGAAACATTACATGCTGATTATCACATACGCTATGTACGGCTTTAACTCTACTAAACAAATCTTACTATAAGATTCAAAAATAATAGAATATAAAAAAAGTTGTTTACTACAAACTCGAAACTGGCTCTGAATCTAGGTCACCAAAAGATACAATGTTTCTACCACTGCTTGTTTATCAGGTTTAACAGAACTGAACTGAATTTTCTGGAAAAATGTCAAATCCAGTAAATAAAGCTATCATTACAATAACATGTAATGAAATAAAATAAAAAAAAATTAAAACTAATACATGAGTAATTAAATTACATATACATAACAACAATTATCTGATTGCCATAATGGTCCTCACTTTTAGACAGTGCCTGTCATGTGGTAGCCTGCACAAAATGGTGGTCATAACATTGAGACACAGTGACTTTAACTTCAAAACCCAATACAACAAGTCGTTTTAGATACTGTCCCAAAATATAAGATCAGAAAAAAAAATAATAACTGAAAATTACAAGGCATTAAGAAATTATTCTGGCAAAGAATTTTTTATTTCTGAAAACAAACAAAGTCCGAAAAATAGATCACTCTACACTCTTACTGATAAGGATTAGATAGTATATGAGCCTAATTCTTACTGACATCATCTTTGCAGTCATTTCTCTCCAACAAATTATAAACGAAACTAACTTTGCCTTTGATTCTGAGCATTTGATCAACAATTCGCATGTATTTAAAAAAAAAAAATAAATAAATAAAAAACAAGACTTCATAATATTTTGCATCAAGCTATAACCACTGACTCAAAATGAATCATAAAAAGTTGCATACTTTGAAATGCTGATCAATTTTTGTTTACAAATACATGTATCAGTGTTGTAGACATTATCAGTAAAACATAATTTTCAGGTCAAATTTAAAACTGTCTACTTGCACATAAAGTGATATGATTTAAATGATTAGATTATGCCCTTGAAGACTGATAATTCACCATCTTTAGTAATGCCTTCATTTTATGGGCATCCTCCTATCAACAAGACAAATAAAAACTGCGGTACAAGCTTTTAACAACAAACACCCTCCCATCCCCACCCACCATCCCAAAGACCACATCACATTTATTTTTAACATATTTGAAGCAAATTAATTAAACAGTACATTCTTTGTGATTGTTATGAGTCTATGCTCTTAAAATAAGTAACAGAAAAGAGTGAAGACAACAAGCTTTGTAAAATTTAACAAATAATTTATTTCCCTAGAATACAAAGTGAAAAATGAGAAAAAAGAATTTACAGTATTGAGAATTAAATCCAAAAATAATCCAGGAATTAAAGATACAAGTCCTAGTAATAAAAAGTCCTGAATAAAACTCAGTTCAAGTCCTGAAAAAATACAAAATTGAAGGCGATGACGTGTCTGTTATAGCCTGCAAAGTCGTGATGTGTCAACAATCTCTTGCTGAATTACGGAAATATTATTCCAGGTTTGAATTCAGTATAAATTCCAATGAATGTCTTTATCCAAGAATTCTGTCAGAGCACTTTTGTATTTCCAGAGAAAGTAATCACTTGAATTCAACAATTTGAAGAAAATAAAATTCACCCCAAACTGGTCATAGCATAATACAACTTAAAGTGCTAAATGTTAAAGCACAACTGGTAAAATCCTTACAGTCACAAGATAATATAGTTCTCTGCTTGACCTCAGGTCACAATTAGCATTTTCTAAAAACAACCATAATGTAATGGAAAATAACCTTCTAGAATGATCTAATGAGCCTTGTTTATTTACAACACATTAGCCTACAAAATTCACTTAGGAATCTCCAAAACTCTGACCAAGATCAACATATTTACTACTCCTTGTTTACCTGAATAATAATCCTGATCATAAGCTCATACACATAGAGAATAATGAAGCTATTATTAGTTCTTTACATAAATGAAAAAAATGAAAGAAAGAAAAAAAAAAAAGACAATCAGTTCAAGCAGAAATGAACTCAATTTTGGACAAAGTCAAGTCCAGCATACAATGTTACATTACAAAAGCATGTAATGAAATAAAAAAAATTAAACAAACAAACAATTAAAAATGAAATATACATAACAGTGATATTAAATTTAAACATGAAAAGGCATCCAATAATTACAACAATAAATTTCATGATACATCAAAATTGCTATGTGATGACAATTACAGGATTTGAGATTGCAAAGATGTACAATACATAACCCGAGCTCTTCAAGAGATCTTTACTTTTAGCTAAAAGTAAAGAAATATCTACCATGCAATTCTCAAAGTCCATCTTTCTTAGCACCAGCTTATGTCAACTGTTGATTCCAATATGCTTCTGGAATAATCATGCGACAGGAACATGTGAACCATTATCTAAATAATAATGAGGACTTTGTATAGTGCCCAATCTTTAGAAGCTCTACAACATCTGACAATACACCTGTTGTGCTAGCTTTCCTATCAGGAAGCATGTTGTTCTATTGACTTAGCACCTGAATAGTTACACCAAATAACATACATAATTTCAATCTGTAGTAACTTCATCATGTCAAGTTACCACCAAATACATGCATAATTTCAATTTGTAATAACTTCATTATGTCCATTTTGCACCAAATAACATATATAATTTTAGTTAGAAATATCTTCATGTCCTTTTGGCACCAAATAACATGAATAATTTCAATCTGTAATAATTTCGTCATATCTATTTGGCACCAAATAACATACATAATTTAAATGTGTGTGTGTGTGTGTGTGTGTGTGTGTGTGATTTGGATTTTTAATGTAGCTTTAACAATTTTTCAGTCATATCACTACAATGTCTGCAATGTGACAGTTTATAGTGATGTCTAGCACTGGGGCATCATGCTGCAGACACGTAGCATCATGTCCCACCCAGTCACATTATCCTGACACCAGGCCAACCAGTTCTAGCACTAACCTCTTAATGCTGAGCGCCAAACGAGGCAGCTGCAAGTATCATTTTTATCAGTCTTTGGTATAACTCAGCCGGGGTTCGAACCTGCTACCTCCCACATCTGAGGCGGACGCTCTAATCACTATGCCACTGGAGCAGTCTTTAAATTTTAATAACTTCATGTTCATTTGGCACCAAATAAAATGTATTAATTTCAATTTGTCATAATTTCATCATGTCTATTTGGCACCAAATAACAAGCATTAATTTCAATTTGTCATAACTTCATCATGACTATTTGGCACCAAATAACAAAATTTCAAGTAAGAAACTAATGTTGCTTTATCTGCAAAATATGGTATAAACTGTCAGCTGCTGAATCACATGGCAAATAAGGATGTTATGTAAGCTGTGTGTTTTGGCAGTGACAGTTCATACCATGATAAATGCTTTATTTCAGTGTATGAATTTTGTTGAGAGATTCTGGTATGTTGCTGTTTATAGAACATGGGATTCTCCATCAACAATGTTAATAGCTGCATCATCCTGCTGTTCAGATGGCTAGTGACTAAAGTTTAGTTGTTTCATTTGGAATGCTTAGATAAGTCAGCCTGTGAAATACCGCCCACTTCAGAAGACATTTCAGATATGGATGGCTCAGTGAATGTTTAGTGTCTCCAAGTATGAAATTGATCCGATATGGCAAATTTAGCGAAGATTTTCAGAAATCTGCCATTCTGGATACAACAGCTGCATGCAGAATACTGGCAACATAGCAAACCTTGACCTAGCATATATGCAACATTTTTTTCCCTAGATTTATATAAAAAATTGTCAAAGAAGGAATGATTTTTTTTTTAAGAAAAAAATTACAAAGATTTGCCATCTGGTTCTGTCAAAATCAATTTATTCAATTTTCAGAAGAAACAAATTTCCACCAGTATATTTATTTCATTTTGGAATATGCAGTGTGTATGCCTTCAATTTCAGGGTTTCCAATGGTTACTTTGCACATTACTCTATTTACAGAAGCTGGTATAAAGTAGTTTTCTGTACAATTTTTACAGAAATAAACACAACTGTTCCTGATTATATGGTTGCGTTCTGACCAATGGAAATCTTCATTTCTTTTACCAATGAATGCAACTGCAATTATTTTGTAAAATTTCATCATGTCCATCAAATATCATACATAATTTCAATTTATAATAACTTCATCTGACAGCTGACACCAAGTAACACATACTTTCAATTTAAAACAACTTCATCATGTATAGTTACCACCAAATAATCCTATTTCAATTTATAATGACTTCATCATGTCCATTTACCACCGCATAACATACATAATTTCAATTTGTAATAACTTCACCATATCCATTTACCACCAAATTTTTAATGTCAACTGAATAAATGTCACTTTAATGAAATGGAGAAAATATTTGAATAAAACGAATTAGCTTTATGGTAAATGCTATGCTAATGAGTGAAAACATATCATGGTTCCAGCAACCAACTCATCAGCTGTTGAGTACAAACACAAGTCTCTGGTTACACTTCAATAATACCTATCTGCTGTACCTGAATAATATCTGTCCAGAGCACCTGAACAAAATATCCATCTGGCAAATCTGTATATAAGTGCTATAGGGTCTAAAACTGCCAGAGAATCATGACAAAACTTCATCTGAATAAAGTCTTTTTCAGGCTTCATATAAATACTTTCTGGCAAAGCATCACAATTCCAACATGCTATCTGTTACTATAATATGAAATATTTCTTGCCAAGCCTCATTTAAAAATATTCAAAACATGTGCTGACTGCTACAAGAAGAAATATTATAATGACTTTCTGTAAAACTCCCTGTTAATTAGGGTTAAATTTTTGAAATTATTACATCATATAAAATGATAAATTATAAAGATAACCAACAACTGTACCATACTTGCTTGCTTATAAGTTGAGTCAAACTGCAAACAACAAATATCCTTATTTTCTGTAGAAAAATGTGCCAGCAGATATGGGTCTATGCTGTTTGTTCTACTGCTTACTCCTATCAAACTGCAAATCCATTGGCACATTATGTAACTGCAGATCTGGGTCTGTGCAGTTTTGCAGTTGGACTTATAAGTGAGTAAATATGGTTACAATTATGAAAATGACTCCCATAATTATTACTGACAAGCTGCACAAGGACCTAAACAGTTCCTTACTGGATAATTTGTGCATAACATCACTGTAAATAACAGAAAAACACAGACCCATATACACTGTTGTGTAAATTGTTCTAGCAGGTCAGCATCTATATTGTTTGCCTTAAATTATATAAACGATCTGCACTGATCCAGACCTGCTCATGCCACTGCAGATCTGGGCACAGGAGCAAATACAGTAAAGCCTAAAGGTGAGCTAATCAATAAAATGTGACAAGAAAATTACATCTACTTTAACAATTTCTTCTAAAAGTAATGGAAAAAGCATACAAAAGACTTAAATGTTGAAACTATTGAATCCAAGTCAAAATTCCATACAATATTCTTGATTTTCTGGAAAATAAATAATGAAAATTTAAAACTACAAATGTCAGTTCATTTGACTCTAACTTTCCCTGCTATAATATGAAATAAAACAATCCTAAAGGGAGAAGAAAGGGGGAGGGAATTCTACATGCCAAGTTTTCTGGGACCAAAGTGTTCACAATCTGGGAGAATAGCATAAAAACCATTTTCTCCAAAATTTAAGTGTGAAAGTGCACACTGTAGCAAATCTAAGTAAAAACTAAGTAAATTAACTACAATGAATAATAGTTACTCAACTTTATTAATTTTATTATCTTATTTTCACTCTTCTTCACATATTTAAATTCATCTATCCAAGCACTGTTGAACTCACTTATTTCTTTTTTAACAGCATATTTTCCTTCAATTCTGTTTGCATACATTTTAACATGGTACCAAACTATTATATTTCCAAAGAGTTCAAGTACTGTTTTAAACTTGTCAGGTTGCCCGCAAACTGTATAAATGACACATTACTCAATACTGAAATACTAGTGAGTAAAACAACGTAGGTGTGTACAATAAGTGCATTAGCGCATGTTGTGTGCCACAATTTGATTGGTTGTTAGGTAGATAGCAACTCGACTGATGGAATACGATAGTTGTAAATAGTCTACTGAATGTTGTTTTGGTTAGAAATACCTCTGCTTGGCAGATGTTGTTTTATCTGCTTGGAAGATGCAGTGTTTGCTTGAAATACATATGATCAGCAGATTTGTGATTTCTGAGAGTTTTTGTCCACGGTAGATCAAGAGATTGGGGCCAAAATCAAAAGATTACCAGACAATCTGGGAGATTTGGCATATATGGGGAATGCTGTGATGTGGATGTGGTAAAAAGCCTGGCTCAAAAGAGAAGAGTCCTATAATAAACTTGAGGAATGGTAAGCACTTTCAATTTGGACATCCAATCAATACCCTTTGATGATGTCACCATTCATTCAGCAGGAGAGGCAATAACAAGATTTTCAGGGTGGCCACTCTGATAGCTATATTGGCCATTAGATCAGCACCTTTTCATTTAAGATTAACTAGGCATCATAATATTTGTCTTCTGGTGAAAACGTCATTGCAATATGACTTTCTTTTCAGTAGTACCAACAGCAACGTTTTCAAGATGGCTGCTGTGGCAGTAGTATTAGACATCAGATTATCCCCATTTTCATTTAGGTTCAACCAGACACCCTAGTAAAGTGGTGATGTACAGATATTATGTACTTGTGACAGAGTGACAGGTGTAAGGTGAAGTTGTTTGCATTTACAACATGCACAATGGACAGATCAGCCCTATTCTCATTTAGGATCAACTGGACATTATAATAAGATGGCAATGTACAGATATTATGTACTTGTGACAGAGTGACTGGTGAAAGGTTAAGTTGTTTGCATTTACAACATGCACAATGGAAAGAATGTTGGCATACCTGTATGCTACTTTCATGTACTGTGGCTGAATTTTTTTTTTACATATTGTACTTGTGGATATTATACATGATCTAAGCACACAGTTGACCAAAATGGCTGCTACCATCTACTTGAAAAATCAGTCTGAATTAGTCCAAAAGTTCACTAACTTTAGAATTTAAAAGGAAAAATAAATTTTGCCAGAATAGGCACAACCAGATCCTGAAGTACAATTAATGATTTGCAAAATAAATAAAAAGTTTTAAAAAGTTAACAGTTCTTTTTCTTTAAAATAATTTACCTTTGAAGCCAGGAAGTGAAAATGACCAAGTGCACCTAGTAGCTTCTGTACAGGTGCACATCTCAAGTATGGCCAAGCTATATACTCTATAACCCAAAGTACACCAATCAATCATACACCAAAACAAAGGGAATTAAAAGTTCTTTAAACAACATCAAAGATATACATGGGTCTTTTTTAAATATCCAGAATAACCAGTGAGGAATTCCTGGGAAATTCTTTTTCTTTAAAAATCAGTTCTTATACAAAGTATGAAATTGTAGACTGTCGCCTAAGTCTATTCGTAAAAACTACATGTTGATATAAGTATGCATTCATTAGAAGTAGTGATAACAAAATATTGCAAGATGGCCATCATGTTGACCATATTGGATGTCCAAGTGACACCATTTTCGTCAGTTTTGTTCAATGACCAGTTGGCATTAGAGCTAAAAATCCCAAACTATTATACCTGTTATATTAGTTGAAAAAAACATAAATTAATATCCCAACTTGAAAGAAAATCTCAGAACCCCTCACCCCTCAAAAATTAAATGATCACACCTCAACTCATAACATCTGTAACCACTACCGTGTTTCCAAAATACCATTGTTTTTTAACTTTGTCAATTTTAATGAAGTTTTAGAAACTATAAAAAGATCAACTGTCTTTTTCTTGTGCAGTTTATTAAATATTTGTACAATTAACAATTACTAGAATGTAATACGGGTACTCATATCAATCTTTAATTAACAGTCACCAGAGTTAATAACAATGTAGAGTTTCTGTTGTATTCATTTGAAGTCATATGAACAAAATACATAGTATAATGAACAAAACAAGTATAGAGATCATTCCATACTGCTACAAACTTTTTCTTTTACAAAGGAGGCATAAATTTTGTTGTCCAATGATTGTTGATTATACAAGACCAAACTTGTCTTCCCTGACTAAAGATGGAATAAGGCCATTAAGGACTCCAGAGGGAATTAGTTTCTTCTCTAGTTATATTACACCAGGGAGAGTATACATTAGCCTCAGGTTCCTGACTAAGGCCATTAAGGTCACCAGAGGGAATTGGTTTCTTCTCTATTATATTACACCAGGGACAGTAAACATTAGCCTCAGGAAGCTGGCAGGACACTTGCAACCAATATTTCCAATAACTTAGGAAATAACTACAATCTTCTATTTTTGTGCTTTGTCAAATATTGACACTGAGTCTAACACAAGACCATGCGATGTCTTCTGTAATTCAGTACTGTATGTTATGCACTACATGTTCTCCATTCTATGACTGGCCCTCCATGTTTGAAATATTTAGATTCTGTCACCCTTTACTGCAACTAAGCACCTGCCAATGGAGGTCTATGTTGTGAAATATTAGCCAAGTTATTTGTCTATTTGTGTCATCTGCAGGTTGAATCCACTTATTTAATGGTTGGATATATCTAAGGTATATAGCTCTAACAAAACCAAAATAACCAAATTAAAATTAATAAGTTCACTCAAAGGTCATGCTCATTTGATGAACTTGCTAATGAGCATGCAAGAGAATAAATGCTACACTAAAAATATTGCTCTAGCATGCTTCCATGAAACTTAGAGGTGTTCCTTTCACCACCTGGAATAATTATTCCAAGTTCATTCATTCTCACACACTAATGCTTTAAATAGTTTTCCAGGCAGTCTTGTACTGAATCTGAGAAGCCATGGTTCAACCTCCCTCTTTGCTAGTGTTGGAAGGTCATAATACTTATACCAGGTATCGGCTAAATGTAGTGAAGAACAAGCCATACTTGAAGAAATCGCTGTTAATGTGATGAAAAAAACCCAAAACTATTAGAACAGCTTGAAAGACCAAGAAGAGAAAACGCTTTTAAGTCAATTGTTTCATAGGCTGACATCAATTATTTACTTCCATATTTTCAGATTTTCCATGAATGTTTTTCATGCAAATGAAGGTAAACTAGTCCAATAAATTATAATATTCATTCCACTAAGGTCACTTTCATGATATATTTGATAGTGTTATCCAAGCTAAAGCCTTCCCTCCAAGAAATCTTAATCCTTTGGCATCAGTGGGTTTTTGAAAATGTTGGTTACTTTTCAGTGGCACTTTCAGTACTCTACTGGCTATATCACGCAGAGGAAATGAAAGCCTGAATCCAAAGGACACAATGAGGCAGCTGGCCTAGGTTGCTTTAGGCTGGTATTGAACCTAAGACCCTTAGATTAGGTGTCTGACATTCTGCCTACTTTGCTACCAGGGATCCCTATAGATCAGTGCATACATGTACAAGTAATTCATAGAAATAAGAATGCCCTTTGAAAATAACCTAAACATAAAAGTTAGCAGCACATCTGGACAGACTGATGGATGTAAAAGAATGATACTTCATTATATACATATGAAATAGAGAGGAATATCAGTATACTATTTTTCACTTCTTTAAAGCTCCTGCATTTTCACCTGTGAAAAATATATTCTTATATTTTCATGTGAAAATACTGGATTTCCCATCATGCCATTTGACGTCTGATTGTGTGTGCTTGCAAAAGTTATACTTGCAGCAAGACTGGTATTTTGTGAGCTTCAGCAAATCAATGGAAATTGCATTAACTTTCAGGCATGAAAATTATTTGCTGCCAAAGATATCTGACTTGCCAAAATTTGCTTCTTGCAAAGTTATGTCCCTTGTACTACCTTGACAACAATGTTAAAAATCTGCAGCATCTCTCACACTTGCTTTTATCTTCACACAGGGTAAAATAGTTTTAAAAATGTCAGAAATGTAATTTACTAAAACTGATTAGGTTATCACAAACTTAATATTGTCTCAAATCACTGATATATTTTTGCAAGATGTTTTTTTCATGATCAGTCCATGAATACATGGGTAGGGTTGGTGTGCTTAAGAATTACTTTCTACTCATTTGGCTTTGATTCCATTCAGAAGCAAGTTTGGTACATAATAAATAAAAAATTTGCCACTTGTTAAAGTATCACACATTCTATAACACACAATGAAATATACCTAGTATTTAACATAGGGAAAGAAAATATTTTTAATATATTTCCCTTCCACATTCCTGAAGGGGCATACTGAATGCCATGGTATGGAGCATAGAGTCATAAATCAGATACATTTGATGCATTTTTATGAATGACCAAACCTGAATGAATTGTACACAGTTCTTTCTTTTTTAATGGCTTAATTTTATCTAATTATAAAGTACCCAAACATTATACAACATTTTTCCATGAAAAAACCCAGGGGGCCAGACTTGGACATTTTATTCCTAAGAAAATGGGGTGGGTTTAGCATGGAACAAGGCTTTCTAACACTGGTGATGGGTACATGTTAAGTATTGAATAAAGTCATAAACATATCCCATAATGATGGGTTATTATGGAATAAGTCATAAACATATCCCATAATGATGGGTTATTATGGAATAAGTCATAAACATATCCCATAATGATGGGTTATTATGGAATAATTATGGGTTCCATAAAACTCACTTTTCAAGGTCATTTCTTCACTAACATTGCCACATTACTTATTCAGGACTAATTGTGACCAGGATTTCAAAATGGCAATATATTGTAATTTTCATGAAGCTTGGGCGTCACATGAATTTACCTGCATTTTAATGAAAGCCATTGAACAATTTTTTCTTTATAATTTTCTTCTCTTCACAATAACGTCTCTTATAGCACTGCTCTGCTGACAGGCTGCAGAAATAGGAGACCGCATTGCATTAGAATTTCAATGCTTTCCAGGAGGCCATCCTCGGGCAATATTGATTATGTGGGAGTCATTATTGATTGTATAGGGAATAAATCTTGCCAAGGACTCAATTTATTCCAAATTAGAAAGTAATCCATTTGTGACTGACAGCGCAAATGATAGTAAACCATATCACTGATGATATGCAATCCTAAGTAGGTATTGGAATCGGAAATATTATCCAAAAATGGAATATGATGACTGCAGACACATCATCCACATATATATATATATATCCAGGAAATTCTGTGATTGTTTGGCTGGGATTTTTTCAAAATAAATCCAGCCCCCAAACTGTTAAAAACAATATTCTTGCTCCAATTTTGGGGGGAAAAAAGAACTAATTCTATCCATTATATTAGTTGAAAAAATAATCTTGCAGTGAAAAAAGAATATCATGGTTCAAAAAAAAATTCCAAGCCACCCCCCTCCCCCAACACACACCTCAAAAGTATGTGCTCAGTCCCTAAATTGTTCCAAAATAATTATAGGCCATTTGCATGATGTAGATTCTACAGAGTGGCAATTGTTTTCTGGCTCAACAAATGTTTGTTTCTAATGTACAAAAGGGTGATCACAGTGTTTTGGCCTCTTTTATTTTTTTTAACACTGTGAAATTGGCCATTCTGACCTTAAGTGAATTACTGCAGTTCTAGCAGAGGAAGGAAATTTGTGAAAAACATGATAGTGGCCATCGTTAACAAAGCATGGAAGATTGAACAGACAAACAGACTCAGTGATCTATATGGCAAATCCCACCACAATGTCTCCCAGAAGCAAATTACCATAGGTCTTCTAGCCCTTATACCAATTTATTTGTCACAGGTCATGTACAATTATCAAAACATCGGTCATTCTAACTGGTGGCTAATCCTTTGTACAGTACAATATAGTGTGTATGCAACAAAATGTCCAACCATGTAAATTAAATAAAATCTATTTTGGGGAAAATGGCCCAGGTTCAACTGTTTTTGTGTCCATTGTTGGGCCATGCAAACATCTTAAATCTGCAGATTCGGTCTGAAGTGAAAGTTGAAATATCTTCAGTTTATGCTAAAACTGCTTTCAGATGTATCTGTGTTTTATTGCTGACTGGCTCAAAATTTAAATTCATCAAATGAGGTAAATATTGCCCAATCAGAAAGTTGATAAAAGGATTGCATTTTTTCCTTCTTTTTGTTTCACATGCTAAAAACAACAAGTAAACAAAGGTTGGATATAATTAAAATCTTTCTATTTAATGCCACATCAACCATTCACATGAATCCAGGCAGTGGGTGAATGGTGATGGACAGATGACAAATGGATGAAAATGTTAGGAGCATTAAAACTCAATAATTGTAAATAACTGTAATTGTAAATAGCAAAAGGGACATCTACTCCATTAGTCTAATATCTGTACTAAATTTCATAGTGATATCTTAAACAGTTCTCAACTGTAACCCAAGAAAAGAACTTGTGAATAATGGATGGATGGATGAACAAATTTACAAGAATATTAAAAACACTGAAAGTTAACAACTGTGAACAGCAAAGGCACATCTATTTCAATCCTTTTGTTTTGTGGTTTTAATGCCATTTTTCAACTCGTAATAGGCTATACATGGTGGCCAACATATCTGGAGGAGGATGAGCCTAGGAAAACCCCAGAAAGGACCACTGACCCATGGGAAGCTACTGGCAATATTGCAATGTGAATAAATACAAAGTTTAGTCTAAATTCATGATTATGTGTACAAGTCACTATTCAAAAATCAATGAAGTACATAAATGCAATGATATCTGACTTGACCCCACAAGGTTAATTAGGTCTGTTTTTCAAAATTTCTTCACAAAATATATTATTGTCAGATAGATCTTCACCATTCTGAATCTGAACCTAGTGAAAATTTCATGTCAAGGCCACCATTCATTCAAGAGAAACAAAAACAAGATTTTCAAGACGGCTACCATGGTGCTATGTTGGAGGCTTACTTGTGAACCACCCAGCTGGGAGGATTTTCCTCCTGACATGTGGTGCGACTCCCCATCCCTCCTGTCCTATACTGAAACCACCCTCGTACTCAACAATATTACATGTATTTTAAAAAAAACAAGCAGAACGGAAATTTGTCCATTTTGTTTTCTAACTTTGCTTCCAATGTATTATATTTACAGTTAAGACTTCCTGTGATCACAGGATTGTATATTGACTTATCCATGTGAGCATGCCACTGTAATTGCTAATTTGACAGACAATTAACCTAAAAGTAATCATTGGATTATCCTATGAGTGACAGTAGCAATTCAGAAAGGATTAAAGATGTTATTGGATATGGTCTGACTATTAAAGAGCACAAGCAACACAAAACAATAAATATTACTTGGATTCTTTTGGTAGGGTTGGTGGTGGCCTTGGTGTATACAGTTTGTTGAGATGGATTATTCTATCAGTGATCAGAAGTAATTTGGAAAGGATTAAAGCTTTTAATGGATTATGGTTGTAATGGTCATTACTAAAGAGCTCAAGTGGCATAAAACAGGTCAGTTTGGCTTTGGTATCTAAAGTTTGTCAAGCTAATTCTCAGTGTGTGTCATGTCACAATGCTTAAATGCCAAAATCTGCACAACTGAAATATCACATGAAATTCAATAGTGGATGGAAACAGGAACTTAGAATCAAGTTCAAAAGAACATGAATATGCATTGTCATTCCTGTGAAGTCAATTTTAAGCACTTTCCAAATTCGATCAGATAGCACCAATCTTGAGCAGTTCTGGCAGGCAGTCAGCAACTTGAACCTACCAACAGGCAGGAAAAAAATTAAACTTCTAGGCAGTCTCAGTGGAGTTGTACTAATTCTGCCATAATTCAAAGATGACACTTGAAGGACATTTTCTATTCTAAGGAAAATTCAGGCTGACTCCAGTGAAAACCTGAATCCAGTAATGATACATAATCTGCCAAGTGTTGTGATTATCAATGATGAGGACTGCCACAAATATAATTATTATGACTCTATGGTCTTAAAATAAGTAATATTAAAGAGTGAGAAGCAAGAAGCTTTATAAAATTCAACAAATAATTTATTTCCCTAGAATACAAGTATGAGAATGTATAAAGAACTTACTGTATTGCAAATTAAATCCCAAATAATCCAAGAATTACTAACACAAGCCCTAAAGAATAAAGTCCTGAATAAACTTTAGTGGTATTCCAAATAATTTCTGGTTCTGAAGGTGATGGTGTGCCTGTAGTGGCCTGTGGTGTCTAATGTACTAATGTACCAATGGCCTGAACTGTAATGATGTGCCAAGTCTTTTGTTGAATCACAGTAATATAATCCAAAGTTTCCTTGACTGAATTCACTATAATTTTAAAAATTAATGTCGTTTTCTAAGAATATTATAGAGCACTTTGTATTTCCAGAGAATAATAAATAATTTCATCTAAACCAAAATCTGGTTACAACAATACAAATGATTTCTGTCCAGATGTTATGGAAGGAATGAGTAATTTATAAATAAACATTATAAAGCCTTCTACTTGACCTAGTCATAATTAGAATTTACTGGAAATACGATGTCTTAATGGAATTTTCCATTCTAGAACAATCAAATTATAATACAGAATGTGGTAAACATCATGTAGACCCAGCATTTCACGAGGAATTTCCAATGCTCTAGACTAGGATTAAGATAAACATGTTGCTTACAGAACCAAAATCAATTATTCTGGTCAGACAGAAAATTAACTTGATTTTAGACAAGGTCAGTCATAAAATATAATTTCACATAACCCATAATGATGGGGAAAAAAAACTTAATAAACAATGCACATTAAATGTACATAACATAATCCAGGCAACAATCTACTAAGGAAGGCTGAAAATGCTTCTGCATATGGACAGTATGAAAAGGAACAAGTTACAATGAAAGGAATGATGTGACAAGAACTGAAGATGATGTACATAATACGGAAGAAGTAAATTTGTTCAACAGCTGCAGGCCTTCCATTAAAGCTGGAGGGTGAGTTGCCAAAATTAGCGGGGGGGGGGGGGGTACCTTCCTCAACAGGGATACAGGTTGTTTGGGGGGTCCATCTGAATGCTAAAGATCTGATGAAAGAAATGCTCCTAATCTGAAGTACAAACTCCAGACCAAATTTTGCGAATCTCCTGATCTGTTCTAAGCTGGCCTCTGTACTGTGTCATGTATGCGGAGGTCTGATGAGCACTATTTTCATTTAGAACCAGCTACATATTGCCAACATGCTTTGTAGTCAAGGAAGAGCCATATAATGATTTTGAAGATGGCCGTGAAGGCAGCCATTTTAGTGGTTGGAAAAGTATCAAAATTATATAGAAATAACTACATATTGCATGAAAGAAATTTAAAAAAAACAACCCAAAACAATGAATGAGTGGAATCACCTCTTCAGGAGAAGTAGCTGTACCAAGATTGTTTGCAACAGCCACTGGTGACCATTTTGACAGGAGATGTCAGCATCAGTATCCCAATGTCATACATATAGTGAAAAACCATTTAGCAGCAACCACATGTCAATATGACCATCCTTCAACATGAGTAGCAACAAGATTTTCAAGATTACAGCCACAACTATCATGTTTGGAAGTCCTTTCAGCTCCAGGACTAACCAGACATCATAAGAAGTCTTTTAGTTTAAACTCTATTTAAAAATAACCATCTCCTCAGGAGATTTCACAAAATGTTTAAGATGGCCACCATCATGGCTAAAATGGCTGTCGGTGAAGCACCATTTTTGCTTAAACCAACCAGATAAAATAAGAAGTCTTTCAGTGAAAACTTCATGTTGATAAAACAATTTGTTCTGAAGTAGCTATAACAATTGTCATGATGGCTAGTATTGTTGAAGTCTGACTGGCACCATTTTCATTCAGGACCAAACAAACATATAAGAAGTTTTTTCGTTAAAACCCTGTGCTGACACAACCATCCATACAAGACAAGTACTGTATACACTAGCTTATAAGTTGAGTCCAACTGCAAACTGCATAGACCCAGATTTGCCATCACATAATATTCCTGCAGATCTAGGTCTGTTTAGTTTGTTAGGAGTAATCAGGAGAACAAACAACATAGACCCTGATCCGCAGGTGCATTATGCTATGGCAGATCAGGATCTTTGTTGTTTGCACATTGACTCAACTGAAAAGCAAGTACAAAGGGTAGCAATAGTAAGAAATTTTGGATTGTCACCAAATCAGATTGACATTTATGACAAACTACACATCACAAAAGTATTCCAATGAAAATTACATATTAGTAAAATTGCCAATCCATTCTAGAGAAGTATGTTGGATGTCAGACTGGCACTATTTTCATTTAGGACCAGCTAAACATTTTATAAGGAGTCTTTCTGTGAAAATTCATGTTACTACAACTATCAATTCAGACAAAGTATGGATAAGATTGCTAGGATCACCTTTGTGGTGGTCATACTGACAGTGTAAGGGGTACCATTTTTCATTTGGGATCAACTAGACCTCAGGATGAAACTGTATACCTAGTTTAATGACTTTCTTTCAAGGGTTTTGAAGAAGTAGCAATAACAAGCAACTGCTGGCAGACAACAGGTGGACAACAGTTGCAGATCCATCTCAACTGTTGTAATCTTTGACCAGCAGCTAAAATTGAAAATAATGAACTGTGAATAGCACAAGGAACATCTATACTGATAACTAGAGAGATGTCTATCTTGAATAGTTTTGGAGTTATGCTCTGGAAAAGAAAGTGTAAACAATGGATGGTTGGATGAAGACTGAATGGTTGAAAACATTAGAAGTCGTGTAACTACAACATTGTTCTCGTGGGTCGGTGGTTCTTTCCGGGGTTTTCCTGGGTTCTTCCTCCACCATTAATACTGGCCGCCATGTATAGCCTATCGTGTGCTGAAAAATGGCGTTAAACCATACAACAACAACAACAACTACAACACTGTGAAGAGCCAAATGCACATCTTCCTTGGGACTAATATTCTAACAAACTTTCACACAAATATTTTTTCAAATTTTGTGTTCGTCAGGGAAATGTCAGAGTGGATGAATGACAGCTAAATGAACAACAATATTATACTGCTACAGTGGCCTAGTGATTAGAGTGTCCACCTCAGACGCGGGAGGTGATTGCGGGTTTTGAACCCCAGCCGAGTCATACCAAAGACTTACAATAATGGTACTAACAGCTGTCTTTCTGGGCACTCAGCATTAAGAGATTAGTGTTAGGACTGGTCGGCCTGCTGTCAGGATAATGTGACTGGGTGGGACATCATGCTACATGTCTGTGGCATGATGCCCCAGTGCTAGACATCACTATAAACTGCCACACTGCAGACATTGTAGTGACATGACTGAAATTTTTTTAAAGCTATGTTAAAAATCTGAAACATACAAACAACAATATTAAATATTAAAACTGAAGATGTATGAATAACAAAAGGCTCAACTGAAACACTAGTATCATATGTATACCAAGTTTCATAGAGAGAACAGTTTTGGAGTGATACTTTGGAAATAAAAGTGTGAACAACGAATGAATGGATGAACAGAAAAATAGAGAAAAATAGTAAAATATATAAGCTGAAGAACTGTGATTAGCAAAAGACATGTCTGAACCATTAGTCTAATATGTAAATGGATTTGGAGATATACTTCATACATGAAGTGTGATGCACAGACAGACAGATGGAAGCCATCATCCAACCAACTTCAATGGGCAGTAAATAACAAGATAGTTGAGCTTGCTGTAAAAAATTACTTTAAACCAATTAGCAGACACAAAGATGCATCAAGAACTAACATCATCTGCTGAAATGCAAGAATATTTTTACGGTGATTGATTTACGTGTGCAGCAAAATTCAGCTATAACAATTTAAATAAGTTCAAGTAAGCTATTATCATGCCATTTTATATATAGATGATAAGTATATGGTGTGTTTAGACTACAAAGATGCATATGACTATAAGGTTTCAAAAGGAATATTGGTGAAAATATTCTTCTATACCCAATATACAATACCAGCCTGACAGTGTCAGCAGTCAATCTCATATTGTAAAGAAGCTATTCCAACAAACATCTGTATCCTTTTCCTGCTCCTTTATGTCATGCATTATGCACACATGCCAACTGCATGCAGACATGCATGCTGATTAAAGTAAGACAGCCCAACTCTACACTTGCAGCTTGGGGATAATAAAACCCCTCCCTCTTATCAGGAGGTTGTTATATATTGTGTAGCAACAATCCCAGTATTAACTATGAATTGTGAATAAGGTTGTTGTGAAGCACGTCCATAACACCAATTTAACTCCACAGGTGGTAAAACTACCTGATGTGATTGAAATGCAATTTCCAGTTAAATCTGCAAACTTGCATCTAAATAGACTTGCTGCAAAATATATTTAGGTTCTTCACATATTACACTGCAATAATCCCTGTATTAACAGTTAACTGTGCTTGCCAGTGTGAAGTAATATAAATCACAACAAACACTAAAATGGAGTTCCCACTAGCATAATCCAACAGAAATTTAAATGTCATGCACAGTGTTTAATCACAAAAGTCCATGTTTCCTCAAAAGACCTAATTCAATATTTGTGTTGAATATTGCTTGAAGTGTGCCGACTGATAGCATTATAAATTAGCACATTTGAACAGAATAAATGGGCCAGTCCAAAGCTGTTATAAATATTTTCTGAGCTGTGCCAAAATGCAGATTAAGATATTAAAAATACACTTCAGTCATAAACCATGATTTGGGAATTTTTATACTTGTGTGGTCATTGGCTACAAGCATGCCAGTTTTATAATCCCTGACAATTATCACCTGTGCAGTATACATTTTTACTCTGACCTTTCTGATGATACACAAATTTTACAACTTATTGTTCAATATAACTCTATGGTCAAAATGGGCAATGGCATCAGGCAATCATTATTTTGTGGTTCTTTAAACCTGAGGTGATGTTTTGTAAGGGTGACCAAAATGTTTAAATGAAAATTACAAGACCCATCAGTATTTTCTATATGATACATGACTACCCAAACCTCACCAAATTTCATGAATTTGAATTTGAACAAGTAACCAAACCCACAGCCTTCGTTAATATTAAAATGCTCATACTGATCAAGTAATTACTTGATTGTTCAATCATATGCCAAAGTGCTAATGTATCTGCCATTCTGTATTTAAGGAATGAGACAATTTCATCCATCATCACATTTTCAGAAACATTAAAACTGTGCTTAGTAAGAATGTAAATGGCAGAAATCTAGTTTTGATTATTTGATGGCTATATTCTCACTATTATTTGCAGTTCTAATTAATATGTCATAACACACTACCTCTGGTGCTGTGCCGATGATCAAGACAGCCAGTTAAAGGTTATATCTTTATGCTTTAAAAGTTATTTATCACACAAGCATGTGTAAACATCAGCGGTCTATTCATTTCTTAGTTATAATAATAATAATAGTGATGATAATAATAAAGACTTTATTTTCAGAGGGTGACTCAATTAGTTAAAATTCAGAACTACTCTACCCTGAGGCCCTCTATTATGTGCATACAAAATACAAGCTAATAATAATAAGCACACACACACACACACACACACACACACACACACACAAGTAAATATACAGTATATAAAAAACTATTCACATAAATGCTACAATTGCTGCATAAGTAAAAAGAAGCACAGAAGGTGGGTGGTGTAACAAGTACTTCAATAAGTACACCATTACTTTAATAACTACACCATTTTTTATGATTTCATCCATCTATTGTGGAAGGAAGAGATGCCTGGAGCTGATTTAATATCATCTGGAATGTTATTCAAAAAAAGTGTACCTGAAAATTGAAAGCTATTTTATGAGTAACCCCTTTTTTGGCTTGGGTACTTTGAAATGTTATCCTTTTAATGATCTTTGATTTGGGGTACCAGTAGATTCTTCTTCCTGGAAAATGGTGTTTAGGTAAGTGGGGCAGATTTTGTAAACACCTTGTACATTATTTTGACCTTTCTTTCATGTAATAGTAATACTTTGAATGTAAGCATTGCCATTTGAACAATTTCTGATCAAGAATTATTCTACATTTCCTTTCCTGGAGTCTGGAAATTTTTCTTGTATTTGTAGCAGTTGTGTTCCCCCCATATTATTATACAGTAGTCAGATGTGGCTGAATGTAACTTGCACACAAAAGTAACTCTGTAATATAATGGAATGAAGGCCTTGACTTTCTTTAGGAGCCAATGATAAGAATTTATTTTCTCTGAAATATAATTTATATGATGTGACCATTGCGAGTTATTATCTACAAATGTTCCAAGAATTCTATCTAAACACATCAGTTTCAGATCAGTGTTATCAGAGAGAACATGCAGCATATCTGTTTGCAATCTTACTCTTTTCTGCTGCGGAGTGATCAACAGGACATTTGTTTTGTCCATATAGAGGATCATATCATTTTCTTTGTACTGTAATTAAAGTCTGTTTAGAGTAGTTTGAAGGTTTTTATTCAACTTCGACTTTGTTGCTTTGAGCATCGATGAAAGTAGTGTCATCAGCATACATGTCAGTTGATGAGACTACATCTCCTATTTTTAGGTTATATAGCAACAGTACTAATGTTAGTATCCATACTGACATCACTGCCCTTGACATCAAAATGTTAGACAAGGCTAAAATATTGTAACTAATACAGAAACTTGAACTTTCCACTTAACAAACTAAATATTCCCCCTTAAGAAATGCCTAAGTGGGAATTCCCCATCGATGTGAAATATCACTGCAAATGAAAAATATACAACTCTGAATTAAGATTTAAGATTTACAATAAAATCTTTCCCTCAATAACTGGGGTTCATAAACACTGACTGCAGTGTAAGGGAGGGAGACTTGCATTTTGGTTAACACTAACAGCTGATGGTAGGGGGCAGTGCTAGCAACTTTCTTTGATGCATCAGAATTATAACTGCCTTTGTCCCACACAAAATTTGTACAATGGATTTTGATGTAATTGGATACTAGATCTCATGAACCAAAGTAAGTTAACAAAAGTCCCTCAAAAAGAATGAGGTTCTAAACAAGAGTCCCTCAAAGGGAATGAGGTTCTACTGGGTGAAATGAATTTTACAGGAATTCAAAATAAGACCATTTCTTCCTTTTAATTTTTGAGTGTTTAAACCATCTCTGATATTCTTCAACAAAATAAAAAGATTTTCAAATTCAATGTTGTGGTACACATATTTGACGTCAACTTTGCCTCATTTTGAAGTAAGCAAAGTGGACATCATTAGAATTCTTTTGGCAAAAATCCCATCTCATACAGATCATCCATTCAGAGGGAGTAGTGAAGACATGATTTTTAAGACAGTCATCATGGCAGCTAAATTCAATGTACAACCAGTACCACTTTCATTTAGGACCTGGTGAAAACCCCCTAACATGATCATTCATTCAGATGGATGAGTGACAACACAGCTTTTACGACAGTCATCATGGCACTCATAGTGGATGTATGGTTTGCACCATTTTCATTTAGGACCAATCAAGTTTTATATGAAGTCTATTGGTGAAAACTCCATGTTGATATAACCATACACTTGGAGAGGAGCAGATGTATCATTATTTTCAAGATATGACTCTCCATTCAGGAGGATTAGCAATAACAACATTTTCAAGATGGCTGCTGTGGTGGCCATACTGGACATCAGATCAGCACCATTTTCATGTTAAGACCTTTTGGACATCATAAGAAGTATTGTGGTGAAAACCCTACATTAATATGACATTCTGTTCAAGCAGATCTGTGATAACAAGATTTAATAGACAGCAGCCACACTGGTCATCAGCTGCACATGATAAGAAGTCTTTTAGTGAAAACTCCATGTTGATACAACTATCCATTCAGAAGAAGTACTAATAACAAGATTTTCAAAATGACTGCCATGGTGGCTATACTGGATTTCAGATTAGCACCATTCTTATCTAGGACCAACTAGACATCATAAGAAGTCTTTCAGTGAAAACCCCATTTTGATAACTATGTTCATTTAGGAGAAGCAATGATGGCAAGATTTTCAAAATGGCTGCCATGGTGGATATAATGGATGTCAGATCACCATCATTTTTATTTAGGACCAACTGGACACCATAAAGCTCTTTTAGTGAAAACTCCATGTTGATATTACCATGATTCTGGAGGAGTAGCAATAACAAGATTTTCAAGAAGGCTACCAAGGTGGCCATGTTGGAGATCAGATCAGCATCATTTTATTTAGGACCAACTAGACCATGGATTGAAAGTGTTTCAAGGGAATTCCCCAAGTAATTCAGGAGGGGTAGGGGTAACAAACTTGTGCTGATGTAATGACGGACAATGGCTGATGGACAGATGACAGACAACAGACAATGGACCATCCCATAAGCTCTTCTGGTCAATGACCAGTAGAGCTAAAACCTGAGGGCAGATGCTTAACAT
Source organism: Megalonaias nervosa (assembly GCA_016617855.1). Classification (NCBI taxonomy): domain Eukaryota; kingdom Metazoa; phylum Mollusca; class Bivalvia; order Unionida; family Unionidae; genus Megalonaias; species Megalonaias nervosa. The sequence goes on along the minus strand of JAECUM010021810.1, from coordinate 41,499 downwards.
ATAAACAAATCTGACATGCAGTACTCACAAATTTGTGCATCAGTAAAGTTTGATTTGTCTCCTCTCAATATCAAAACATGTATCCATCATAAGCCAACACAAATTTCCATTGCTAGAATTACACTCATAAACTGTCAGAGTGAAACCCATCAACATGTTAACACTGCAATTACACTAGCCGGAACACTATATCCAGATCAAGAAAAAAAAATCAAAGAAAAAGAAATGAGAAACACTTTGTAAACTTTATTTCTTTAAATGTATCACAGCAAGTTTTGAAGAACAATCCACAGATTAACCAAATGCAAAATCATGAGATAAGAGTTTTATACCCTGTGTGATTTTAACAAGAAATTAGGTTGAGCTACACCCATCATGTATTGTAATGTCAGATACAATTAACTTGTTAATTAGCTTGTTATTGTGTTGAAGGACAATTAGATTCTCAACAGTTGTCAAAAAAAAAGCCAAGTTGCTGAGTGAGCACTGATGATATTTTGATGAAAGTGCTTACTGGTATCACTCTAACTTGTGAAATGATGTTATGGAATGGTGGTAATCAACCCATTCATTATCTCATGAATATAAAAATAACAATAAGAATTCTTTATTTCACAATGCATGCTACATACATCTGAACTAAAATGTGAATGAATTATTTTAAACATGAAGAATATGGGTGTCTTGTGTACAAATACAGACACATATATAACTGCTGAATGTGTCTGTCATTGTCAAAAATAAAATTATGGAAGACTTTCAATGAGTAATTTGTTCCATCTATAATCCAGGGATAAAAATGACTATCATAGTTCCAGAGATTTCAAGATCCTGTTTTTACTATTAGATATTCTTTTCATCAATGACAACACATACTTGTAATTAATTCTTCAAATTCTTCAAAAAAAATCCATAGACTATATACCACTTCCTTGATATATCATGCTCTGATAACTCACAAATCCACTTATATCATGGGGTCAGGCAAGGTCCCATAATTTAAAACTATAAACTACAAAAAATATGACACCTATCTGTTGAACATGAAGAAAACTGTGATCAAAATTAATAAATGGAACCTTGATATATTGCTTGTTTTATCATCGAAAATGGTAAAAAAGTACCTGGAAATCTGAATTAACTTTATGAAACTCACAACTTTTAATAAGAAGTTGAATATTTTGTTAAACATTTTAGTACGCCATTAATAACAATATTCAATGAAATTCTATCAATGAAAATGTCAATAATGCCTACTGAAAGAAGCAATTACAAATAAATATCAATTATATAAGTTTTGTCAAGTCAAATTTATGTTTACCGGTAGTTCTATCTTTTAATTCGGTGTGTAATCATCATAAATACCCTGTGCCCTCTTGTATTCAAACATGAAATATCTCATCTACCATAACAGCTATGTCTGCCAGCATTTCTGTGAGAACTTAATTAAGTACAAACTATTTTTTATATCTGACTTGAGAAAGCATTGGTAACATTGTGTTTTTGCAAAGAATTAAAAGCAGACCTGCTTTGTATTTCCATGTTAATTATGTCTTTTTTTCTCAAATCAAATTAAGGGGGTGGAATTTAAAAAAAAGCTCAAAGGCATGCAAATCCTACCTGCATAAGAGCTAATGTCACTGGACATGTGTCAGGTCAACTCATTTAAATTGATCAAATAAACAATGTTAAAAATATTATTGTGTATGTAATATAAAATTAAACTACCTTAAATTAGCCCATTCATCCACATATTTATCAAAGATAGCAGGCAACCAAGAGAAATGAATACTTGCAAAATAAAATTATTTGTTTCACAGATATGATTTATTGTAGAGAAGCGAGTTTCAGAGTTTGTAGTTAACTTGAAATTCTAGAGTTGGTACTCAATGATTTCCTCAAAAATGAAAACAAGTTTCCCAATTACTTGCAATGAAATCATGGCATCAATATTTTACTAAATGAACAATAAAAAAATTAAATTTCTATGTTGATGGTTGTTTCATGAAAACAATGCCCCTAGTTTTTGAAAACAGAATCTTGTTTGGTTGAGAACTGAATCAAGAAGAACAAAAAGTAGCAACATAATACACAATGTTTCTGCACACACATGAAGGTTGTTTAAACCAGCTGGAAAAATGTTAACAATCTTTCAAAGATTGGGCATCTTGTAAATAAAGATAATTTATACAGAAAAGCAAACAACATCATTAAAAAAAGAGCTTTATTGATAATTATCCCTAATGTGATTATAAAATATATATTCATCCATTAAACAGCCCAGTTCCCCCACCCCCATCCCTGTGGTTTTCTCGATGTCCAATGGGGATAGCATCACTTCTTAATTTTCTGGAGGTCCTTCCATAACTCATATATAGTTCCCAGCTGTACATGAGTTGTCAAGAGAGAGGTGTAATTTGCAAACATGGCAGAGGCACTGTTCCATCTTAGAATGCTTAATAGCAAATGATGACTATTTTTATAGCCAATAACTAATTTTCTTTTCAACATTCACTAAAATTTGTCATAGAGGTGCATAATACACTAAGCAGCAATCTAATCTGAATAATATTATTTTGCTATTCAAAGAACAATTTATAAATTTACATAAAATTATGTTCGACTGAGTACACAAAAATCTGTAATATCTTCGACATCTGACAGACCAGATTTTCAAACATAGCCCAAATAAGTGCAAAAGCATGATCACAAAGAAGTACAGGAGGAGATTGTACGATGAAAGGTGTTGATTTAAAAACCATGCATACCGATTTGTGATACTTTATATCATACCTGAATGAGTAACGTTCATGTATCTTCAATAATTTGAATTCGTGGTAGAAGGATTTATCAATGACATGTCATCAGCAAATTAAATTGTTAAGAAATAAAGCACTTAGTTGCAAATGAGACCCCATATAACACTGACCTAACTTACAATTTAAATTGTCCATGCCTGTATTAAATAACAAAGGCAAAAGAACACCTCTTTGCCTCACTCCATTAGTTACAAGGAAGAAATTGGATACTGCACTTCCCTAATGCACATAGTACAACTGCTTGTCATACCAGTTAATGAGTCTTAACTATGTAGATGGGTATTTTTGATTGTCAAGTAACTTCTAGAAAAGTGACTTTGTACTTCAAATTGAATAGTTCATGTGGGCATGAATCAAAACCAGGAAGTAGGTCAGAATTGATGGTCATTCAAGTAGGGTGATGGTCTAAACCTACCAGGGTATGCATTATTCTCATATAACTTTTAGTGGAATGAGCAAACTGTGTAGCGATACAATGACCCAACCATCATACAGTATTGAGCAAGTCACCAAGAAAAGTACAAGTTGTTGTGTAGGTTACAATATTTTTTAAAATTAGTATTACATACCGTATATACTCGCATATAAGCCGAAGAATTTAGGAAAAAAATAAAGCCTTGATGAAGGGGGGTCAGCTTATCTGCAGGTCATGCAATTTTTCCTATTTTTACCTAGTCAAGTTGGAGGGGTCGGCTTATATGCAAGTATATATGGTAGGCACTGTTACGTACCGTATATACTCGCGCATAAGCCGAAGAATTTAGGAAAAAATGAAGCCTTGAAGAGGAGGGTCGGCTTATCTGTGGGTCATGCAATTTTTCCTATTTTTACCTAGTCAAGTTGGGGGTGGTTCGGCTTATATGCGAGTATATACGGTAATTATATTCTTCAGAAAATTGATGATGTACATCTCCAAAAATTACTGTATGGGAGTGTATTATCATTACAATCTATTACGGCATAATCACTTGGTATAATAGCATGTTTTACAATAAAAGTAATTTTACTGGAATAACTGTGCCAGATGGCTGAGTGGTCTAAGGCATTCACTTCTATAGATCAGTGATATCTCACCTCTTCAAAGTGAGTTTCATGCTTGGCCAATGTAGTTATATTAGAAATCTTGCCTGTACCTTCCCAAGGGCCAGTGGTTTTTCCTTGGGTTCTCTCAGTTTCTTCCTCCACTGTGTATACTGGGTGCCTTGTATACACTATCATGTGCTTAAAAATGGCATTAAGCCCACAACAACAACAACTCAAGTAACTGACAAATCCCAAAAGTTTTCACTAGATCACAAGATATATGGAAATTATAGAAAACAAAGAGGAATTACCTGTCTTAACAGTAACCTATTAATCTCAATGGAGTTGTACTTCTAAAATACTTGCAAGATCTAAGATGTAATACACTAGTCCGATAAATCAACCCCCTAAATCTGTGTTGATACTGATGGATGATATGTTGGTCTGATGTGACCTGTTCATTAAAATGTGCAACTTTTGCTGCATGCAAATCTTTCCGGAACAAACCTGTGTACGCTTTAGACACATACTGGTAATTGGTAACAGCCATATCAAGCGCGAAATTCAAAATGGCCACAGGACAGATAGTTGTGCTATTCCAGGTGGATTTACAAGTCACTAAACATATGATATGCTCCGGAAATATAATGTACATGTCACCAAAAGAACTCTACAACTGACTTTAGCTGCACAGCCACGAGAAATACCAGTAAGTGTATAAAATGCACACCGATGTGTGCAGCCAAATTTGGATGCAGATAATTGCAGCTTTTAATGAATAGGTGATATCAGCCCCTCACCTGAAAATCGACATCATCATGGGTGAAGGGCTGATTTATCGGCCTAGTAATACACCAGCACCCTCGTAAAGTGTATTATCTATGGGTATGTCTTGAGAAGACTGAGTTGGTGAGACACCTGATCCAAAACATTCCTCAACCAGTGATAAAAGACAGTCTTACTCGCTGTCAAACAGCCACGGCTCTTGCAGAACACCAATGTTAGATACACTGTATAGAGTTCCCACATTCTGGATATTTCTAGTTACAGAATGGCACTTATAGAAAGAGAAGAGTAGTCATTATGTACTCGAGGATAGGGATGGGGTAGTAAATGAATCAAACTGGTTCAAGTTTTCATAAATATGAAGACCCAGAAGAAATTTGGCTAAAATCCAATAAACTTTGGAAATGTTGAGCTGCGGAAGCCAAATTGGGGACAATACTGGGACATAACTGATGTGACTAATACCATGGAAATGGAATAAAAACTAAAAATTACATCAATTTCACTTGATAAGACTTCTTTAATTGGTATTTATTTCTAGTGTTTCCACCATTAGGCATTTATCATCATTTTCAGTGAATGACATTTAATTAGATATTGCCTTATTTACTGAGAAAATATTTTTATCAAGAAAATCTTACAAAATATGTTTTCTTATCAAAATGTGTGAATTTCATGATTATAATCCCGAATATCCGTGCAACAACTGGCTTTAAAAAAAAAAAATTAGCGATATATCAAGCTTTCATTTAAAAATTTTTTACTGTGACTTTTTTCCTTGGTCAGCATTTAGAATCCCAACTGTTTCTATTTCTATATGGAAAAATGGGTTCTTCTTTGTTTAAATCGCACTTCTAACACATCTATGGCCATATTATGCTGACAAAATGGCAGTTATAGTAAATAACTGCAGGTAATACATCAGTGCATGTTATACTTGGACACATGTTATATTTGCTAATTTACGGTAAGTTTCTTTTCCAAGGACACACTGGGGGCAAGTGGGTATTGAACCTGTAACCCTCCTATAACAAATCCAATGCTCTACCAACTGAGCTATCAGTACTCCCTAGAATTGAGAGGATCAACATTATAAGCAAATTTGTGAGTTATTTGGACATGCTAAAATAAGACAGCCTTGTACTTTCAAAATAGGGAATAAAAAATCATTTATTTGGTAGTGTCATTAGTTGCTTTAATTTGTTTGTTTGCATGATATTCTACTACTGTATTAAAGAACAATCCTCACATTTAAGCCTATTTCTAAATCTGCTACTGTATTAAAGAACAATCCTCACATTTAAGCCTATTTCTAAATCTGCTATTGTATTAAAGAACAATCCTCACATTTAAGCCTATTTCTAAATCTGCTACTGTATCAAAGAACAATTCTCACATTTAAGCCTATTTCTAAATCTGCTATTGTATTAAAGAACAATCCTCACATTTAAGCCTATTTCTAAATCTGCTACTGTATTAAAGAACAATCCTCACATTTAAGCCTATTTCTAAATCTGCTATTGTATTAAAGAACAATCCTCACATTAAACCTATTTTTAAATCTGCTTAATTACAGCTCCCCAATAGTTTGCTTGTTTACAATGAGCCGACATCTTGATATGATACAACATTAGTGGAAGATTTGGACTGACCCACATATAAATGGGGTATATGCAGGACATATTCAATCCCTTTGTAAATGATTTACAGTATACCTTTTCTACAAATATTTGATCTACATATTCTGTCATTTTGTATTTCCTATGAATGGAGTGGAGTCTGATCACACTAGTTTTGTATTTCCTATGTTTGAAGTGGAGTCCATTTAAACTAGTTTTGTATCTTCTATGTATGGTGTGGAGTCTATAGACTAAACTAGTTCTAGATATCATACAAATGGAGTGGAGTCCAATTACTCAAGTTCATTATTTTCTACACATGGAGTGGATTTCTTATATATGATGTGAAGTCATACTGGTAATATGATGCCAGCATTAGATTTGCTCATAAATCCATTCAAAATACTACACACATCAATCAATGAACTTTTTGCCATTATATATATATATATATATATATATATATATATATACATATATACATATACATACACATAGATAGATAGATAGATATAAGGAAACAGTCTCCATTTGGGTGTGCTTGGTAAATCAGTATTCCTTTGAGATTATAAGCATGCTGCTGATTTTAAACTCTTCTACATAAAATTCTTATGGTCAACAGACATATGTAGTCAGTGCAATATTACAGCAATTTGAATTTTCAATCCCAGATGAGCCCTAGCATGCCAAATGAGACTAAAGGCTCAGAGGTTGTTTCAAACCAAATTAAGTCTCAAAGAATTATAAATGTCTTGTAATTCTAATTTATAGCAACCTTATATCATCATGCTTATTTCACTTTCATGTACAACGAACCTAAACTTCAATGTTTCCTTAATTATAATATATTTTCCATTAGTGTGATTCAAAACTACAATGACCTGATCAGACGTATAACATGGTAATGGATTAACACACCAAGAACACTTAACAAGTAAGTGAAAAAACTCATACTTTAAGTTAACAGGTTGGCGGAAAAACATGCATGCACACCCCTCCTATAATAAATCAAAGTGAAAACTATGCCATTTTGGATGATGATGGCATAGTATACACACATCCATACACGGTCCTTATTACTGGTAACTTACATAGTCTTGGAGAAATAGTTCTATGTCTCTCAAATACTAACAGCACATCTGACAGCAAAAATCAGAGTATTTTCATACTGACAATTATTAATTTGGCTAACTCTTGTACAAAGACAAGAAATTGACTATTCCACTTTGAGATAATAGGCATGTCAGAATATTACATTTCTTGGTTAAGTTGAGAATTGAATGGCAAACAAGAAATAGGATTTCATACATCCTTATTACACTGCTCTACTAACAGATAACACAGAGCTATGCTAAGTCTGTATGTAGATATCAATCGGTCTGCAAGACAGTGTCTAACAATGGCTGCACCGATAACTGAGGGCTAGACTGGTAGTGTTTGTAATGCAATTCCAACAGTAGTGGTCAGTTTGTATACCATGTGACTGTTGATGCAAATCATCCATATTCACATATGTCTTTGTGCACATCTTCATGTATGTCTTCGTGTATGGATTCACATATGTCTTTGTAAATGTATTCATGTATGTCTTTGCATACAGCTTCATGTATGGATTCATGTATGGATTCACATGTCTTTGTAAATGTATTCATGTACGTCTTTGCGTACATCTTCATATATGTCTTCGTGTATGGATTCACATATGTCTTGTAAATGTATTCATGTATGTCTTTGCATACAGAGTAGTATGATAATAGTAATAGTAGTTTTGCTGGTTACTCATCTAGCCTGAAGTGTTCTACCCCATATGACATTTCACTGGCATGGGTGCCTGTTGGAGATATGTGGGTTTGCCTGAGTGTGCATGTTGCTATGTCTATTTAATTTGCATTGTTTACTTTTTAGTTTTTTTATTATTTCATTATATGGTATTGTAATGTAATATTGTATGTTGGACTTAACTTTGTCCAAAATCAAGTTTATTTTCTACTTGACCTGAATTATTTTTTTTTTATATTTTATTCTGTAAACAACTGATACGTGGTTGGAATATTCTCTATGTATATGAGTTTGTTATCAGGATAATTGTTGATGGTGGTAAATATGCTTATTTGGGTCTGGGTCTAGGTTATTGGGATTCCTGTACAATTTACCTGGTGTACCTGACATTGTCCAGATTATATATTACAATTTTATTAACAGACTGCTAATTATAGTGAACATTTTTGGGGGTAAACATGAAAAACTTTCTAGAAGGTTATTTTCCATTAGGTAATGTTTTGTTTTTTTATTGAAAATATTAATTGTGACCTGAGGCCAAGTGGAAGACTATAATATTCTTACTGGAAAAAATATTCATTAAGATTTAGCAGAATCAATTTGTATTAATGCTGTGTTCAGTATTCATTTGGGCTGGAATTTATTTCTTCAAATTCTTCAGTTCAAATGAATTTTCTCTGGAAATAAAGAATGCTCATTAAGTAATAATATTCTTGGACAGAGACATTCACTTGGATTTATAGTGAATTCAAGCCTGGAATTATATTACAGTGTTTCAATAAAAGACTGTTGGCACATCAGCATTATACAGGTCATTAGAGACATATCAACACTTCAGTTTTGGATATAATTTGGATTTCTACTAAAGTTTATTCAGAACTTTAAATTATTAGGACTTGTTTCTGTAATTCTAGGGATTATTCTGGGATTTAATACACAATACCGTAAATTATTTTTTTTAATTTTCAGTTTGTATTCTAGTGAAATAAATTATTTACTAAATTTTACAAAGCTTGTTGCTTTTCACTCTTTTCTGTTACTTAAAAGCATGGACTTGTAACAATGTGATGTGTGGACAAAGTCATAAGTGATAGAAGGCTTTGACCTGGATCAATAAGAAAAATGCAAAACCCTTATTAGCATATTACAACCAGCAGATCAAATTAACAATGAAGACCTTTAACAGCCAATACATTATGTAATGGCAGATCTGGGTCTTCACTATTTCTATAATGATCCACAAGTTCTAAACTGCAAAATATGGTAGAATACATTCATCACTAAAAGGAAACAAATATTCCCAAACAAATTCTTTATTTAAATTAAGTGTTTTGTTTTATTATGAGATTTTATTATGAGATATTGTATGCATGTTTTTGAATGCTTTATGGTTGACCATGGTATTAGTTACATACAGTACTTTGTAACAACAAGGATATTATGGAAAGAATACATTGTACTGGCTGGTAGATCTAGGTCTAGTTCTTAAAGAGGTCACAATTAACCTGATTAATATTACAGGTAGTACTTACAGTTGGAGTGGCAATTGCTGACTTTTGGAGCATCCAGTGGATTATGGAACTGGTATGCACTCTTCCCTATCACTTCACTTGGATCGTATCCAATCAGAGTAGCTATCCTGAAAAGAAACAGTATCAAGACAAAGATAAAATATTGCTTCCAAGTCAACATAGCACAAAGTGATAGGCTTATCCTTACACTAGCATCATGGAAGCTTATTGTTATCCACTGAAAGCAGTAAACTGACACAATGTTAACTCTTTAGTTGACATACATTTTTCTTTTTGACATCCACTGACCTAAAGGGATGGTTGGACAGATTCACAAACCAGTTTCTCCTTAGCATTTGCATATCTATCAATTAGAGCCCAAAATAAAGACTGTTTTTACCTGCAATCTCAGTTAACTGTAATGAACAAATACTGATTGAGATAAGCAATTTTTTACCTCCAAAACTGATTCAAAACCCACCTGCATACTTTCAGGACAACAAAATTAGTGTTATTTTAAAAAATACTGCCTCATTAAAAGTGTGTGCAAGTTTGTAGAGTACTTCTGAGTACAATTTTTGCAATGGATCTTCATCATTTTCATCATTTGAACAACTAGTTATTTAGTATTAAGATGTACATGAAAACTATCTACCTGTAGGGCAATTAAATGACATTCAACTCATTTAAAGAAAGACCAAACATAATTCTCATCACCTTATGTTTCTTGAGATACTCCTGCACACACTATTTCCATCACAAATATGAACACACAAATATGAACACACAAATATGAACACACAACAAGAATTCTACAATTTTGGCAAAGCTCCAAATGTGATGGGCTAAATTTCCATCTGCAACTGTCAATGTAAAAAGAGATAAATATTGTTTGAATGATTAGATTTCAAAACAGGGTTTGAATTCCTTCCTTATAGAATCCTGCACCCTCTTCTAGACTACCTATTCTGGTGTCTAATTGGTTGTGACACTAAATCACTTTGCAGCAGGGTAGTGCCAGAATGAACATGAGACTGATTGTTACAAGATCTAAATCTGTTTCCTAGTTCTCTCTTGTTTACATGATTCATAATAAATGTACAGTCCCACCTACCTGCCTATGCAACCGAGGAACCCTTTCCCAATGTCACTGACATTCCTATCGTCCTTTTGATTATTCACAATTGCTGAGAATTTCAAGTTGTCACATAAACAGTTGATACAATGTCCTGAACTGTTTCTTATTTAATGACAAGCTTAGAAAATCTACATAATGAGCAAAATATGCAACTGATTTGGAAACTGAAAACATACACAACATCTGTCATCTCAATGCCAAGAAACATATAAAATTATTCCAATGAAAATCATATTGCTCCAAAGTCTTTTCTTTCTCCTTGCTTGAAGTCACTGAACAATCAAAAAATTGTACTTGTCCTACACTGATACAACTGTAACTATGAATAACCACACACTATCTTCCCACACTATTGCTGCAGCTGCTGCCCATGTTAATGATGAGAAAGCCAGACAATGTATTTCCATGCAGACTGGCTAAGCAATGAATTCAAAGATTTTAGTGCAGTACCTGTCACAGCTGATATGGAACCAGACAAGAATATTATATATGGCATGTACCTGCCAGCAGCGAATGTTTGGGTGTGCATTCTTTGTGAAAACTGAAATATGAACAAACTACAGCTTTCAGCTAGGGTCTTAAACAGAGAAACTTGAGTCTGGTAACCCAAGTTAAGAGGAAAGGGGCAATCAGAGGACATAATTCTTGTAAATTATGTTGAATACAAGAAATCTTTTCAAGATTTCATTAATATAAAGGTGCACAATAAATTTTGTCAATATAAAATATTCATATACGAAAGTTAAGCTGCAGAACCAAAAGAGAACAACCAATCAGATGCCATAATTCTTCCAAATTATATCATGGAATACTGGAAAAAAACTAATTCAAGGTCTCAACAGTTTATACCACGTATTCTAAATCTGGTCAAAATCTAAAAATCTTGGGGAATGTAATGTTGCAGAAGACCGCTCTGGTGGCCTAAGTGGTTAGAGCATACAACTCTGATGCAGGAAATCATGGGTTTGAACCCTAGCTGAGTCATACCAAAGACTTAAAAAAATGGTATTGCAGCTGCCTCGCTAGGTGCTCAGCATTAAGAGGTGGCTAGTGTTAGGACTTGTTGGCCTGGTGTCAGGATAATATGACTCAGTGGAACATGATGCCACATGTCTGCGGCATAATGCCCCAGTGCTAGACATCACTATAAACTGCCACACTGCAGACATCATAGCAATATGACTGAAAAATTCTTAAAAGCTATGTTAAAAATCCAAATCACACACACACAACATTGCAGAAACTTAAGTCAGGATGATGTGCAACCTGGGGACATAACTCCTGCATATGAAACTGTTGAATATTCGCCTTTCAAAGCCTCAAATTTCAACCAATACCAAATCTGGTTGAAAGCATCGAACCTTGGTAAAGGTATGCTGTAGAAAAACAAAGTCATGAGGATGGGCAATTAGGCTGAGACAAACTGCTGTAAATATTTTCATGGAATGCTAGGAATAAAATTTTTTCAAGGTCTCATTAATATAAAGCCCCATACTAAATTTGGTTGAAATCTATCCACCCTTGGTAAAGTTGTACAATGGAAACCAAAGTCAGAAGGACAACAGGGGGATAAAACTCTATTGTATATAATGCCACAAAATGCTGAAAATAACCTTATTGCTGGTGTCATCAATATAAAACTGCATTTTAAGAATTTTGTTGACATCGAAGAAACTTTGGTCAAGTAATATTGCAGAAACCAAAGTCAGAAGTACAATCAGGGGGTACAAGTCTTATACATTATGTCTAAGAATGCTGGAAATCAAACTCAATTAAAGGTCTCATCAACATAAAACCTCATACCAAATTTGAATTAAATCCAATAAACTTTGGGAAAGTTATTCTGCAAAAAGGATAGGCAATCGGGGAGCATAACACTTGTAAATGATACATAGTGCTGGAAACTGACCTCACTACAGGTCTCATTGATATAATGATGTAGGCCAAATCTGGCTGAAATTGAAAACATGTTGGTAAAGTTTTCCTGCAGAAACCAAAGTGAGGAAGATATGCAATCAGGGGCATAACTCCTGTAAATGATATCATGGAATACTGAAAATCAAACTTATTCAATGTCCCATCAATACAGACCAGCATGCTAATTTTACTAAAGTCAATAATCCTTGAGAAAACTGTGCTCCGGAAACGAATGTTTGATTTGATAGGAAATCAAGGACAAATCTCCTGTAAATGACGAGAAGGCTAGATAAATAGAACTCTTTTGAGGTCTCATAAATATAAAGCTGCATACCAAATTTTGTTAATATCCAACAATTTCCAGTAAAATTGTCTTGCAGTGAAACCAACTTGTAAACAGATTGATCAGAAGCCCAAGGAATGTGATTACTACAGGGTTCTACTGATTTCACTGAACTGGGCACTAATGACAAGAATTACACAAACTTTTTTCCATTGCTGTCTTTATTATACGGTATTAAACACACTCTTTCATCAACAATAAAAATCCCCCCAAAAATGTTAGAGTCAAAGATATCAAACATTCAAAAACACTAGCTAAATGAGACATTTCCAGCAACTTGTAACATTGTAACACATATGTGTTTTACACACTGTACTTGTGATGAAAAATGCTTAGTCATCACATTATTGTTTTATAAATTCTGTTTGTCATTTGCAAACCAGTTTGCTCCAATATGTCATCTGGACATCAGAATAAAGTTTTAACTTGAAAATAAATTGAAAAGAAAAAAAACACAAACAACAAAACAAAAAAAACCCTCACAAAATAACTAACTTGTTATGGTCAAATGATAAATTTATAACGTAAAACCAACAGTCACAACAGAAATTAAGTTTTTTTATTGCAAAAAATACCTACACACATACATGTATATATACATGAACAAAATGCACCTCCCCCATTCCAAAATCCAAGTCAAAACGTGTACTTCTGAAGACATGGGCCACAAGTTACACTGCAGGGCATATTCAAGAAATGAAACTAATGGAATCGGGGTGGGTTCTGCCCTCCATATGATAAATTGGGGCATTAAGGAGGAATTTAACACAGAAATACAGACAGAGCTCAGAAGTACAATGTTTGATATTTGTGCAGTTTTTTCTTTTGGTAAGGGGGAGACATTCTTTTTTTTAGAAATTAAAAATAATCCTGCAATTTTACATCCTGGAATACACTCTGACACAGACACTGAACAGTAACAGCTTGAAATGGAGTCTACCATTATGTAACAAATACCTAACCTCGGATCCAATATAAATCAGGCTCTATGATGTATTCAAACACAAATTAGGCAACAATGCAGCAAAGCAACTATTGTGGATGGCCATACAACGTTGGATCCTGCCATTTAACATCACAATACCAGAAATGCCTTAGGAGTTGGCATGAAGTCAGCTGAAAGCAAAGTGCATCATACATATGCATCTTTGGCCTGTTTGTTTTAAACTTGACATTATCAATATGCTGCAACTCGACTGCAAATGGCACAAACCATAACTTATATGTAGAACTCTTTTTAATATACCCTTATATCAGTATAATATCTAAAATGTCTTTTAAGAGTAATCGTACATTAACGTCTTCACCACCAAATGCATCTGGATCTTATGAAAGGCAAAAGAACCAAACTAGGACATGGCCTTGCAATCAGTAAGCATGCAACCAATAAGGATTTCATGTTCCTAATTCCGTACTCAAACTCTTAGTCATACTGTAGTCTAACATTATAAAACAAAAAGTAATAAATGAAATTAACAAATGTCAACTGTAGTTCTATGGATATCTCCTTCAAAAGCAACTCCATTTTCTTCAGTTATTGTGCATCAAGGTGATATGACTGTATCATTCCGCAAAAGGACTGATGCTCTACTGGCCAAAAAGAATTTCCAGGAAATCAAGACAAGACTATTTTTTTTTAATTGCTGAAATGCCAAAACTATCTCTAATATTCTTGACTTACAAGATTTTCAAACGAGCCTGTGGTAGCCATACTAGATGTAAGATTATCACCATTTTCATTCGGGACAAATCATACACAATTAGAAGACTTTTGGTCAAAACCGCATGTCGATATCCCATCCATTCAGGAGAATTAGTGACAAATTTTCAGTATGTTCATCATGGAAGCCATATCTGCAGTTAGATCAGTACCATTTTCATTCAGGACAAACTATGTATCATAATCGGTCATCTTGTGAAATCCTATATCGATACGACTTTCCATTTAGGAGGAATAGCAATTAAGATCATCATCAAAATGGCTGCCATGGTCATACTGATTATCAGATCAGCAAATTTTTTTTTTTTTTAAACCCAACTATAGCTTTCCATTCTAGAAGTACAGCAAAAAACCCCCAAGATTTTCCAGATCACTGCTGTGGTGGCTTACTGGATGTCAGATCAACACCATGTTCATTTAAGAACCAACTAGACATCATAAAAAGACTTTTAGTGAAAACCTCAAGTTGATTTGACCATTAATTCAGATGGAGTAGTGACAGGATGATTTTTGTACAAGCTGGTCACTGTGTTTGCCATATCAGATGTCCAAACAGAACTATTTTTATAAGACATCTTCTGGTGAAAACCCCATGTCAATTTGACTTTCCATTCTGGAGGAGAAGCAATAAGAAGAATTTCAAGATGGTTGCCATGACAGTCATACTGGGCATCCGATCAGCATAATTTTCATTTGGGACCAACTAGGCATCATAAGAAGTCTTTTAGTGAAACCGCCATGCTGATATGACCACTGAGTAGCAGCAACAAGATTTTCAACATGGCTTTTGTAGTGGATATAGTGGATGTCTAAGCAGCACCATTTTCATTTGGGACCAACAAGACCTTAGGATGAATGTGCAGTGAAAGTGCAACCCTGCAATTAATTTAGGAGAAGAAGCAATAACAAACTTGCGCTAAAAGATGGACAGTCATAGAATGATGGACAACAGACATGACATCATCCCATAAACTCTTCTGATGTATGACCAGCAGAGCTAAACAAAAGAAAAGAAGAGTTTTACAGAATGAGGTGTCTAGTCTATAAACCATGCTGTAAAGGACTCCTATAGATCTTGCCTGTAAAAACTTGACACAAAATCTGAACATTATTATGCTGTCACAGTCATAGCAAAGAGGTGATTTGCTACGTCTCTATCGACTCATGTACACAAGACAATAAGGAAAGAAACTGTAAAGATCAAGGTGTTTACTTATGAATGTAAATCCTTTACTAAAAGGAGCACATATGCAGTAGCCAACAATATACACATGGTATGTAGGAAAACGCAAAAGTCGCTCGAATATGAAAATTAGATAATATCAACAGACTTCTGATCTTGTTCACTTGCACCCTCTGAAATGCATTCACATACAAATTTCAGAGTGTAGGAGAAAGAGTTCAAGCTATTGAGATAACAAGGAACAGATTTTACACAGATTATAATTTGAAAAGCTCTTTTCATACCTGCATAAATTTTTCCATTACTTCACAAAGTAAACATTTATTTGCTAAAAATGTAAGAAAGACAAGTGACATTAGGAAGTTAAACATGCTCTGATAGTAGACAAAAACACAATAAGAGAGTTCTCTGCAAAAATGATTGGGGCTGAATAGTTGCATTTGATCTTCAGCCATATTAGATTTTCCATCTCGTTACTCAGGCTATCATCTGCAAAAGGAATGTTTTAATCATAGGAAGCCAATATGGAAAGTCGTGTTTTTTGTTTTTTTTTTCAAGCCTCACTTTCCCAAAATATTTACCCCATCATGAAAACTCTATGGAGCATGCTGACATAAAGTTTGGTATCAGCTGGGCATCCTAATTGGATTACCATATAAAATAGCTTTTAAGACAAGTCCAACTGCAAATGCACTGGCAGATCTGGGTCTGTGCAGTTTGTTAGGAGTAATCATTAGAGCATACAACACAGATCCTAATCTACAATCACAATATGCTACTGCAGATCAGGATCTTTGTTATTTGCAGTCTGACTCAACTTATTAGCAAGTATATATGGTACATGCTGCTGACTACAAGATTTAAGACTCAATTAGCATACCTCAAAAGATCTTCGGGCACTGCTATACCAGGATTTGGTATACCAGGATTCTTCCTTACTTTTGCTTTAATGATTGGCATTTTAATATCACATTGGGAGCAAATCTAGGTCAGAAGTCACAAACATGTGTTACATATATTTAACTTGTTCTGTAGTGTATTTGAATTCTGCCCCTGTATGTTCTGGTAAGGTATTGTTTAATCATGACTCTTCAATATTAAAAATATTAACTGGTCACACAACTGTAATCAACCTCGCCACACACTCTTAGATAAAGCAAGTGACCACTTTCCTAATTAAATGGTTAGGTCATTAATGAATAATCTAAGTAATGAGCCTCTGTTTCAGGTTCAGACAAAATGTAATTGATACATACTGAGCTCTCTCTTTTTCGAAGTAAACCATTTAACTGTCTTGTCATCACATTAGTAAATATTCCAGTAAACCATTTAACTGTCTTGTCATCACATTAGTAAATATTCCATTGTTCAAAAGGATGCAGTGATCCACCATGATAAAAGCTTTCCTGAAATCTACAAGTATAGATCCTGTTATCTGATTATGAGCAAGTGCTTAAAGCCAATTTTTCAGTTAGGAAGATCAAGGTAGTCCCATATGAATGATTCTGTTTAAAGCCAGATTCATTAGGGTGAAACTGTGAGCATTTGCTTAAATGACATGAACAAGTAGTGGATATTTTTTTCAATCAAGTTTGATAAGTTTGGTCAGTAATTATCTACATCTTCCTTAGAACCCAATTTGTGAATACGCATTACCATATTTTGCAGTTTTCCATATTTTGGGGGTAGATGAAGTTGCAATACTTGAAATGATTGTGAATGGTATGCTTTCTGAAGTAGATGGGGAGTCGTGGGACCGATCTGATCAAGTCCAAGAGCTTTCTTGGTATCAACTTCAGACACATTTTTTTAAACAAAATTCTTTTAATACTGGTGGGATAGAGAAACATACCCTACTTGGAATTTTGCTGGTGGAGAACTTTTTTATAATTCAAAGTTGTTTTCTATCATTGATTTCTATCACTGGTTTTTCTATCACTCGTGGTAATACTGATGTAAAAATCATTTAAAACATTTCCAATATCAACGTCATCGGTGAAAATAGTATCATTTCACAGAAAAGAATGAATTTTATTGGTCTGATTTTTTGTGCTTTCCCTAATGAGTTCACTGAAATCTTTCCAAACGGAATTTTGAGTTGTTCTTAATGTTTTCAAGCATTTATTGATAAATAAGGGGCTTTTTTTTTTTGCTTGTTTAATCATACCTTATATTTTATTTCTCCATACCTTATATTGTGCATGATTCGTGTCATCTTGGATTGGTCTCACATTTTCATGGCATTTAACAATTCAGCTATAAGCCAATTAGCTTGAATTTCTTAATCAGTAGGACAAACAATAAAGACCCTGATTTGCAGGTGCATTATCCTATGCCAGATCAGTATCTTTGTTGTTTACAGTTTGACTCAACTTATAAGCAAGTATATGCAGTTGGTTTGCATAAATGTGGTCAGTTAAAAAGCTTGATATTTTTGTTACTCTTGTGAGTTCATTTACCAGCTGGACAAAGCCTTACGATTCAATAAATTCCACCCAGTTGTGCTTTATCAGAATTCTGAGTACATCCTTATGAACATCACCAAGTATATATTTTTCCTTCTTGTGTGCATGAATATTTTCTATTTGTTTCTCAAAATCACTACACCAAATTGCTTGGGAGGAAGGTGGCCTAATATTGAAACCAACTAGGAATGATTCTTCATTATTATCAAATATTTCCACCCAAACAATCTCAATTTCTTGTGACTCCTAGTCAGTTGGCCTTTCTACATTTACATCTTCTCTACTGTATACAACCAGACCTATCTGCTCTCTCTCTCTGTCCTTCCGGAATGGATTATTGGAGCTCTGACAATGGATTAGATTATCATTGTTGTTATCAATCACTTTGGTTTCAGCTAGTCCTCAAACATGTAAATTTCATCTTCTTGGAGGACAACATAACCTAAATAAAATCAATTTTACCCACTATACCTGTACATTTAAGTGACCTATGTTAAAACCCTTTTTATTTAGTTTAATATCATCATTCAAAGGGGAACTGTGTGTCTTCTTACTACACTTATCATTATAACATCATGTTTTCATATTTAAATATTCACATATATTAGCTTCTGTAAAGTCACTTATAGAACCTGAATAACCTTAAACTTTTGAAATTACAGTAGGATCTATTAGTCATCAGTTTCACTAGTATGTACATTTGGATTTAGAGTATTTGTTATAAATGGCATTCTCCCCTTTGCCAAATAACAGTGGAACTTACTCTTTAATAAGCTTGCGGAAGATCTTGATGTTTGAAGTATGTATTCCAATTTCCGTTATTAACATGCACAGATGTTGCTCTTCATTAAACTAATGAGAACTTGATGATCAAGTGTGACCAAGCCTGAATCAGAAATATGATTTCCAGAGTGGTAACAGGCTCAGTCAATTAGAAGCTAGATCATTAATATGCATGGATCTTGCACATATTTGACCTTGTCCATGATAATGATGATGTAAGCTAATCAAAACTGGATCAGAACCATGACCTCCAGACTAGTATCAAGCAATTGTTAACATTTTGGGATTTAACTTAAAATGATGAAAGCTAAAACTCATCTCAATTTGAACAGTCTTAATATAAAAATACAGATGCAAATAAGATGGGTGGAGTCCACTTTTATCCAAGAGGTCACTGACACCCAAGATATTCATGATATAAGCCTATTTACAAAGATTTGTTAAAATCTTAAAAGATCAACAGCCTCCAGAATGATTAAAAAAGTCAGCCGATCACCTCATAAACAGGCATATATCTCACTTGCAACAAAACTCATCCAACATTTGGATGATATTAGCCTATTTACCACATTTGATCACAGTCTGGTCAGAAATACTGTCTTTTCATTGGAATGAAGTTCAGGCAATGCAAGATCACTTCAATAACATCTGTTAATCTTGCTCATAATATAACAGATATAATGTTTGATCATATCGGATTGGAAATATTGTTTACAGAGTGGTAAGAAGCTCAGCCAATCACATGCAGGATCGCCTCATTCATATGCATGGGTCTTGCTCATTATTGACCTTTGACTGAGATCTTAATTCCATGTTCAAAGTCTGATAAAAATTGGATCAGAAATATAGTCTCTAGCGTGGAAGCAAGCTCAACCAATCAGATATAAGAATACCTCATTAATATTCATAATTCATGCTCTTTATCACTTTTGTCCAAGCTCTTGATGATATGAGCCCACATTCCATCTTTGATCATTGGATCAGAAACATACATAGAGGTGATATGATATGCCCATATCACAATTTTGATCAAATTGGATCAGAAACATACACAGGGGTGATATGATAAGCCCATATCACAATTTTGATCAAATTGGATCAGAAACATACATAGGGGTGATATATGATAAGCCCATATCACAATTTTGATCAAATTGAATCAGAAACATACATAGGGGTGATATGATAAGCCCATATCACAATTTTGATCACTGGATCAGAAACATACATAGGGGTGATATGATAAGCCCATATTACAATTTTGATCAAATTGGATCAGAAACATACACAGGGGTGATATGATAAGACCACATCACAATTTTGATCATTGGATCAGAAACATACATAGGGGTGATATGATAAGCACATATGACAATTTTGATCAAACTGGATCAGAAACATACATAGGGGTGATATGATAAGCCCATATGACAATTTTGATCAAACTGGATCAGAAACATACATAGGGATGATATAGTAAGACCATATCACAATTTTGATCATTGGATCAGAAACATACATACGGGTGATATGATAAGCCCATATCACAATTTTGATCAAATTGGATCAGAAACATACACAGAGGTGATATGATATGCCCATATCACAATTTTGATCAAACTGGATCAGAAACATACATAGTGGTGATATGATAAGCCCATATCACAATTCTGATCAAACTGGATCAGAAACATACAAAGAGGCCATATGGTAAATTCACTTGACCTGTGGTCTGGTGACCTAAACAACTGTAGTGCAACCTTCCATGGTCACCTTCCTTGAGCAAAAAGCTCTCATACTCAGCTAGTGTTCAATTTTTCCCACAACTTCATTCAACCATTACCAAACAGCTAAAGCTGTACCGATTAATCGGAAATACTCATAATCGGGCCGATTATTGGAACAATCGGCATAATCGGTATCAGCAGAAATAATCAGTGCCGATGTAAACAAATTTCCAAAATATAAATTCAATCATAACATTCATCTTGACATGGCTTGATTTTTAAATCAGAATTAAATAGTGGAAATTAAGGAATAAACATTTGATTTGGGGGTTAACTGAAAGACAATATTGTCTTAAAAGAAAATACTTCTTAACATACTTGCTGTAAACTACCGCTGATTGTCTGCACACAACAAATTATCAATACCATTCATGCACTCATCCCAATCACAGCAGCCAACCAGCCAATGGGGCCTCGTGTGGCTGTTGAACTTCCAGCATACACATTAGCAGATAGCTAGGCAGATTAGATAGCTAGCGAAATTTCCAACTACTAAGAAACTATGACTCACTATAGTTAATCTGTTCTTTAGCCAGTCCTGCAATGCTGCTAATCAACAAATACCGGTCGCACACTGAAGCAGCTGAATGCTGACATACAAATATTATGCAGCATTGATATTGGCAAGCCAGTGCCAGTGACATTACCCCTGGATACCCCAGCTGCTGAGCTGCTTCAGCGCGCGACTTGCAGTGTGGTGCGTGCATCCATCCAGCCACGTGGACAACTTAGCAGTAGCTTACTTGATTTAAAACATTGTTTCAAACGCGCGAATCGATTGGATTATTAATATTGACTAGTAATTGTACACTATTAAATATACTACCAAGCCTATGTTTAATATCGAACTCAAAACACTCAAGTTTAGTCTGGAATTACTTCAAAGTAAATGCAGTCGACGAGTCCAAAGCAAATTGTACACTTTTGGATTCTAAAACTTATACGACATCAAATCTTGTCCAGCACTTGCGCTGCAAGCACATCGTTGAACGTGGCCTGTTTCTGGCAGATAAAAACGAAAAGGATGCTGCTTAGTTAACCTCAGCAGCTGCAGCAACTCCTCATACTCCTGACTATTGACGTCATGCTGGACCAGAAGCAGCCATTTGCATTTGATGGCCTGAGAGCTATTAGTTGGCACAAAGCTATTGCAGAGTTCATGGCAGTAAATGTGCAACCATTTTCCGTTGTCGAAGACATTGGATTTTGACATCTGATGGCCAAGGCAGAACTGCACTATAAAATTCCAAGTCAGAAGTACTTTTCCACATCTTTGATACCTGACATGCATAAGGCGATACAAAGCAAGGTGCGTGATTTTGTTTCTGCCCAATCTGACCTTAGTTTGACCTCTGATGCGTGGTCAGACCTGTCCATCGGCGTAGCCTTGCTGAGTCTTATGGCACACTGGCTGATGGAAGACTTTCAGCGGAAACAGGTGATTTTAGCAGCAATGCCTCTCAATGAATCACACACAGGAGAATGTCTGGCGAGCAAACTGGACAAATTATGTGAGGAATACAACATTCCCAAAACTCATATCCATGTTCTTCTGCATGACGGGGGTGCAAACATGGTTAAAGCAATGCGTCTGGCTGAAATCGACGAGCATCAGCTATTTTGCACACATGCTGCAGCTCGTTGTCAGTGATGGCATTCTGTCGCAATGAGCTGTCAAAGATGTTTTGGTGATCTCGTGATACATAGTCAGCAAGTTCCGGCACTCCATCCTGGCACAACAGCAGCTCGAAGAGCAGCAGGAAAAATTTGGCGTTGCCCATAAGAAACTCATCCAGGATGTCCAGATACGCTGGAATTCTACATACAATATGTTGGTTTCATTATATGAACAAAAACAAGCTACTCTCTATGACCTGCCTAACCTAACAACCCAACAGTGGGTCTTGATTAACAATATTGTGGACACGTTAGGCCCATTCACGGACATTACCAAGGAAGTAAATGATAGCCAAACATCAGTATCCGTCATTCTTCCTATGCTGAAAATGCTCCGAATGTTGCTGGCTTGAGAGCATGAAGCAAGTCAAGGTATTCAGACAATGCGTCGTGATATGTTGACATCACTGAACACACGCTTTGCTGATGCTGCCAGCAACAAGAAGCTTGTCTTGGCCACCATCTTGGACCCACGATTCAAACATCGCATATTCAGCGAAGAATTACTTGTGACCAGATCCAAAGAGTGGCTTAGAGCAGAATGCATCACAGTTGAGTCAGCTGACAAGCAGGAGGAACCCCCGACCAAAAAAAAGAAAAACTGAAACTGAAACAAACGCCACTGGACCATCAACGTTGTGTCTCTGGGATTTGTTTTCTGTGGCCTGTGACAAACCTGTCCGTACCGTCAACGAAACAACCCACGTGGATGACGCCGTTGACATGATGCTTGAATTGTATCTGTTGCATGAGAAGAAGACATACGGCTGGTGGAACGCTCACAGGTTTCAGTTCCCCTACTTGGCCAAATTAGCTTGACGCTATTTGTCTGCACCAGCTTCAAGCGTTCCGAGCAATCAAATGTTTAGTGGCGCAGGCCAGGTTTTTCAGATCGTCGTGGATCGTTACTTGGCAAGAAGGGAGAAATGTTACTGTTGTTTAACTACAACCTCCCTCAACTAGGCTTTCAGTATTAGTTACAGCCAGCGTACAGTGACGTCTAACTTTAGTCTTAAAGCATGAGTATTATTAATTTTAATTATTATTGGGCTATCGTTATTAACATTTTTTAGTCATTTATTGAAATCTACTAATGGCGACCTGCATCACTGAATGTAGTTAAAAGACTAGCTTGATACATTTTCATTCATTTATATCTTGAATTGGCAAACCATAAGTTTTATCAGTGTTAGTTTTGAAGTTTTTCAAGTTTTATGTTTGTGTGATCATTGTTTTCTATAAATAGCAATATACTTCTTATCCGGTTTCTGTTTGTTTTTGTATAGAAGTTCAAATTCACTTGCCGCATAAACAACCTTGTTATAACTCACACAGCAAAATACCTGCTTGCATTACACTAATAGGTTTATGTTTCTGAACCAGTCATTGTTATAAAAGAAATAATAAGGAAATAATCAGTCTCATAATCGGTATCTGCAATTTTAATAATCAGCTATACGCGGTATCGGCATAATCGGCAAAAAGTGACATTGGTACAGCTTTACAAACAGCCACTTATATATAGCTAAAATATTTCCACCCATTAGTGGCTGCTTACAAAGAACTGCACTGTGAATTGATGAACCATTTCTTATAGTGAGGGATGTGTTAGAAGTGTGTAAAGAAATTAGGTAAAAAGCTAGACAGTCTGATTAAGACACAACATCTCTATCAACTGAAGCCTTGAAAATGTCAGATCTGCTAAGTATGCAGTTAACTGGAACCTCATAAAATATGAGGAAACAAAATGACTGGCTCAGTTTTAATGCAGCATGTTGTGTTGAATAATTGTGATCATTAATATTTCTAATGTAACTGATATAAAAAATGTTGAGTGACTGAGGTATATGTTATGCAAGTCATTCCAAATGTTTGTTGATTCAGCAGTAATGAAAATTAAAGATTTGTCTTAAAGAGTAACAAATGCCATTAAGGGTTGAAAAGAACCAAGTATTTTCCTTTATGTTCCAATCTGTGTTTCAAAATATGTGATGTAACTTAATATACATATGATGATGTATTCCATGGAACACCTATATAAAAGGGTTTAAATGGGTCTGATATTGCTCACCTAGCTGACATCTACCCAAAAGCCAAATGTAAAAGCAGTTGGTAGGGACCCCTGGTGATCCTGTGATCTCAAGCGCTTGCCTTTACCTATCACTGCCATTTCACCTTTGTCCATGTGGGTTTGATTCTCAGGCCAATTTGTGTATATGAGAAAGCTTGCATGTAGCTTCCCATGGGTTGGTGGTTCTGACCATGGTTTCCCACTTCTCCACCCCCAAGTTTTTCCTCCAAGTTATACTGGCCACCAAATATAACTTATCATGCACTGAAAAATGGCAATAAACCTGAAAAAACAACAACAACAACAAAAACAATAAAAGCAGTTGATGAAGAAATTGAGACTTTATGCTCAAATACTCAAATATTAACTCACCTGTGATCGCAGAAGGTGAATCGCATGTCCATTTCATGTCGGCTCATGAACATGTTTCCATCCATTCTGATCTCCAGGATGGAAGTTGACTGAAGTGGACGACACACACAGAGCAGTCCATCCATGGACACCCCACCAGGCTTTCCCACACTGGGATGCACCTTCAACTTGCCAATCCATTGTACCAACTGGAAAAAAAAAATTTTAATTGTACCAAAATGGAAAAAAGTTATTTTGAATCAACTGATTTTTCATCTGTACGTCATCTTATTTGCAAAACAGAAAGAATACCAAAGTTTTGCATCACGTGTTGAATTTTACAGATGGTCCAATGAGGAGTTAAACCTGTATTATCAATGGACAATGTCCACCATCTGTATTTTCATAGAATCAGTATGTTTGTGCTGCGTGACACAAGGATCTAGTTTAATTTCCTTCTTTCCTCTATTTTGAGAAATACTGATCTCAGGCAAAAGCAACAGTCATGTAAAAGAAAGTCAGATAAACAAAACTACATTTAAGACCACCAAAAGACATTTTAATCTGAATAGTGAGATAAACCCTCAAACTAAAGCTACTTCCATGGACCATGACTCTACATGGCAAATCCCTATGCTTTTTCAAACATCACTCCCATTCTGTTATCTGTACTGTTATCCAGAGGTTATAACTTGGTATCAACTATGTCCTCCTACAAATATATTTACCGGTATATCGTTTGGTGATTGAAATGTGACCTCTGACCCAATCCCATGTAAGAGACCTCAAAAATTTTATTTCTATGGTGGATGGTCAACACATGGGCAGCCGGTGTACCAAGTTTGTGGAATTTTCACAATGCATTTTGAGAGTAGATGTGGTTGTGGCTTGACATTCTATATGTTTTTCTGCCCCCCCCCCCTTCCCCCCTGGGTCACTAACATACACAATAATAAAATCTATGACCTTTAATGAGCTGCAAAGTTATATGGTGCATACATAGAATGTAACCAAGTTTCCTTGCCCTAAAAGTTATATGGTGCATACATAGAAAGTAAACAAGTTTCCTTGCCCTAAAAGTTATATGGTGCATACATAGAAAGTAAACAAGTTTCCTTGCCCTAAAAGTTATATGGTGCATACATAGAAAGTAAACAAGTTTCCTTGCCCTAAAAGTTATATGGTGCATACGTAGAAAGTAAACAAGTTTCCTTGCCCTAAAAGTTATATGGTGCATACATAGAAAGTAAACAAGTTTCCTTGCCCTAAAAGTTATATGGTGCATACATAGAAAGTAAACAAGTTTCCTTGCCCTAAAAAGTTATATGGTGCATACACAGAAAGTAACCAAGTTTCCTTGTCCTAAAAGTTATATGGTGCATACATAGAAAGTAACCAAGTTTCCTTGCCCTAAAAGAGGCAAGATCTGTGATCAAAAGCTTAAATATTAGACAAAAAACTTGTCTGTGATACAAGAGATCACGTCAAACTGTGAAGCATATGTGCATCAAAATTTTTTTTAAAAAAAAATTTCTAAATTCTTCCTGAGCAAAATGCAAATTATATTTACTAGCAAAACTTCTTTAAAGAAGTTACTGTTACATTGAAAGTCTAACAAAATAATAAAATCTTCACCACTCATAAATTGGAAGAGAAGCTGCTACTTTATTTCTTTCAAACTTTTGAGAAATAAGATGTTTCTGAAGATCAAAAAAACAAAATTTTAATTACCTGGAATTTAATTATTGTGCTGCAACTTTTCTAAGTTAAACCTTTCTAAATGGGTGACAAGTTAAAACCAAAATATTACATGGTTTCCAAGCACAATATAAAATAATCAGATTTATTCACATGTGTCTTGACACTAGCCTATTCCAATTAAATGACCTGCCACTTCTAGCATGCTCTTGACTGACTGGTTACCTTTGCTGTAGCAGACTGTATCAGCCTTTTCTGCCCAAAGAATTCCAGTGGTGGATAAGACATACAAGGCTATAGTCAATTCTGACATAATTAATGCATGTTGTTTGGGTATCCCTTGAAGGTTCATACTAGAACTTTAGAATATCCACTGAATATCATTTCCCATTAACATATTTCATGTGCTACATAAATTCTGTTAACTAAAAGTCCATCAAAATTGATCAGTTTAAAATCAATTCTAATATTTTAAAAGTCAGAAAGCACAAATGGTATAATGTAGCCATGCATTTCTTACTTGAATATAGCAGAAAATTTAGAGTACAAATGGAAATATAAATACAACATGATATCAAGAAAAACTTCCATCAGAAGCTGTTCATCAAACTGACAATATATTTCAAACACATTACCTGAAAAGCTGTTACAATAAAATAGTTTTAATATATTAACATTAGTTCTCTATTTTTCTTTCTATTAACAATGGCTTATGAAAACAACACATTTTATATATATATATATATATATATATGTATGTATGTATGTATGTAACACACAATAATACGTACTTGACGACTTGGGGCAAGTATCTAGTCTCCACTACGGAATGCAAAAGGAAACAACAAGGGAGGAATAAATCCTGGGTCCTATAAACACTATCACTCACAGCAGGCAACACCAGTATAAATGACTGTGAAGGTTGACCATGTCTTGTCCTTCAACCACATTCTCAAGGTCACCCTGCATTAACACTGAAACACTCTACTGATCTTAGTCAAGGTCAGTGAATTCTCTTGGCAAATTATTAATGCATATTTAACTGTGTGCAGTCACTGTCAGAAAATTCACCAGGCTGTTTTCATCTCTGCCTGTATTATTCATAATGGAAAATGAACATTCTTATGACTCTACACCATGATGTTGGGCTTGTGCTGCAAACTAAAGCAGCACATGAATATACTGGTGAAACATTTGAACCATTTTTTTTTCTTTTTCTAAGGAAGGCAGCTCCCTCTCTGTTTAGCATATTTAGGACCTCATAATCTGAGAATATAATCAATTTCTTTGTCAAGAAACCAATCATTAAACTCTAGCCATATGTGACCACAATTGCAGATTCAACCTTCCATTAATCTGAGAGAATTGTTAGCTCATATGGCCCTGACAGTGTCAATTTTGCTACTTTCACATTTGTCTCCTGAAATTGCTAGATCAATTTCAACCAAATTTATTCATGAGCAAAGAGGTGTACCACGAAGAGTTTTGTACCCAGGTATGCCATGGAATTTCTGAACATACCATGATACATACCATGGTACACCACAATAATATTAGGGACCAACATTAAGTTCATGAGCAGGGGCCTGATACGATTTTTAAAATTTCTGTCTGTTAATAGCCAGAAAAAATATCCTGTGCTGTTTTATAGCACAATAACATTATGTTATATCATTATATCCAATATATCATTTGGGAAAAAAAATTAAGATTAAAAAAATAAATAAATAAACCATCTCAGCTCAATAAAAAATGGCAGCCCTACACCTCCGCTAAATTATATAGTCAGTACCTCATAGTTGATGAATATGTTATGTGTATGTTATTTGTTGAATATGTTGTAATCTAACAACTGTAACTACATTGGGGTAATTAAGTTTACACTATAGCTGACACCCTGTGAAAAACATCTTTCTAACACTATACAGTGTGTTGACAAAAACAGAAAGTGCTGTCACTGAAGCCAACAATTTACTGTCTACACTACTGATATAATAGCTAGGGTACACCTGGCCAAGATACTTATCAGAGGGCCAGTAAACATAAAACACACTCAACAAATGAGAAAGGATTTAGAAATTACATAAAATTCAAATTCAAACAGAAAACAAGTGCTCTCTTAC
This sequence comes from Megalonaias nervosa, assembly GCA_016617855.1. NCBI lineage: Eukaryota > Metazoa > Mollusca > Bivalvia > Unionida > Unionidae > Megalonaias > Megalonaias nervosa. The sequence goes on along the minus strand of JAECUM010021810.1, from coordinate 12,706 downwards.
AAAGGTTTAGGATGACTCCCAGTTTTAGAAAGGAATACAAATACTGAAAAACATTAACATGTACTAATAAATAACTGAAAAATATAACATTTTTCTTTTTAAATCCAAACATTCTTCCAAAACGTAGATTTGACCCAAATATCTTTAACAACATCCAATTTGGGCACCCCGATGGCATATGTGACATGTGTCAAACATATGATTAAAAAGATCATAAATATTAAACTATCATAAATCTTTTTAAAATCTGAAAAAAGGATTGAGATTAATAATTTAAGGGAAAACGAGGGAGCTAACAAGTGAGAGAGAGAGACAGAGAGAGAGAGAGAGAGAGAGAGAGAGAGAAAAGAATAAAATTGTTTAGTTAATGTTATAGGTTTAACATGATTTTTCAGCACATAATAGACTATACATGGTGGCCAGTATATTTGGTGGAGGTAGAACTTGGGAAACCCTGGGAAGAACCACCGACCCACAGGAAGCAAGTGTCAAGCTTTCTCCAATATCCACATTAACCAAGCCCAAGACTCAAACCCTGAGGAACAGAGGTGAGATGTCAGTGATCTGTAAAATTGAACATCTTAGATCACTCTGCCAAATGGGGCCCCAGAATAATAAGAATGTTGAAAATGAGTTGTCCTATTTCAAAGGGTACATATATTTGAACTAGAAAAACAAATGTATGTTAAAACTTTGCTTTACAGATTTAGGACATAATGGAATTCATTAAAACGAGGTGGGGTCCCCAATAGTGAGCCACAGTTTATTTTCCAAGAGTTGTTATAGATAATTTTTACCACAAAAAAACTGGAATCTCCTGTATTTATTTTCTGATCTATAGAAAAGTTAGAAAATAAGCCAAGATCAGGATTTTGAATTAGACTGTATCATTGTACTTCTTTCCAATAAACTTCATCACTTGTTTTCCTTTTTTATTTCTCTAGATCTATTCATGAGCCATAGGTGTATCATGAGTTGGTTCAACTTTTGGGATTTCCACAGGTTCACTGTCCATTTTATAGCCTTTGTGAAATTCCCTACACAGTAATCTTTGTATTAGCAGCATTGGGACTGTCCATTAACAATAATAAAAGACTCACCATTTAATTGGGGGGGGGGGAAACCTGGAGGTTCTGGACAAACCAGGATGCTTCCTTCTTTTACTTCTAGACTTTTTTCTTCAACTTAGTTTCTTTTTTTCTCCAACAAATCTGAGCAAGAACATTTTTGAGATATCTGAGAGCCATAATTTTTGTCTATATCTTAATTATATAGGTATTCTCATTCTCCTTTGACATCAATTGACTCCTTAGAAACCAAAACCATGAAATTATGAATAACCAATTTTATTTAACCTTGGTGAGTTACAGTTCTATGGATATGCTCCCCATAAATAAAATATGTTGTTTCTAACCTAATTACCCTCAAGCCATAAAGTTGGATCACAAAGTTCACTGGAAAGTGGCTTTGGTAGAAATCATTAATCCTACAAAAACCCAGAAATTCAAAATACTAAGAAGTTCAAGAAAAGTTGGACAAAAATGAACCTCCCATTACAAATCCAAAAAGGCCTCACCTGCCAATCCTCAACTGACTACCTATACCATGAGAATTCCTGTTAGGTATGATTTTAAGGCTCTACAACTGGTCGAAATTATTGCCACTATTTTCAATGATCAGTTTGGCAAAGCCTGGATAAAGCTCACAAAAGGCTACTGATCAAGTACCATAAAATTGCTCATCATCTTAAATTACATTTTTTGCATGGCAATGTCCACTACTTTCTGACCTTCTCTGTTTTCTATTTTGGGTGGGTACACTGCTTTGGCTCCCATGAAAAACATTAACAACAGTGATCGATTCTACAAGTATTCTGATTACCCTGTGGAACTAAACAAAGGACTTAATTTATTGTTTGTGTACTCTGATGCAGCCAAGTGCAACGTTGTTGGAAACAGGTACTCCATTACTCAGAGTCATTCATACTACTCATGAGGAAAATGGAAACATGAATCATTTACTGTGAATTGTACATGATCACTATGTTCCTGTCAGTAAATCGTATTTTGACAGTGTCAACATTAGTATAAAAGGCAATCTTGGACAACATATTCCATTCTTGAAAGGAAAAGTCATGGTGAAACTATATTTTTGAAAATGATTCTACAGTGAATTTATAACCAACGTATCCTTTGTACCAAGGATTCACTTGACAAACTCCTTTTACCCCTTCTCCTGCAATAGTATGTGTTTGTATGTAAAGGTAAAGTAGTGCATATGTAGTGTGTATGTCCGATGTTAGGCTATAATAGCGTGTCCATAAACACTTATTACGCTTGTGTGTGATAGTGTGTTTATGCAAAAGTATCTGTCTATGAACACTTCTACTTGTTTTGTTTTTTTAAAAAAAGTGGGTGCTGAATTGAACTATATACATAATGTGTTTGGATGGTAATCAAAAAGCAAATGCTGGATTGTAGGGTGTTTGCTTGGGATGTACATGTGGGTGTGTTTGGAAAGCAAAGACATTTTAACATTACCATTCCTGTTAGACCCCATTAAGACTTTTGACCCCATCCCTGCTAACACATGTTAACATTGACCACTTACACCTATAATTTCGTGTATGACCCCATAGAGACTCCAACATATTAACCCAATGCCACCTATCTGTTGTTTCATAAGACATCACAAAATGTCTATACTTCCATATCTGCCATTTTTCATTCCCTAGCCATGCAAACCAGCAACTAAGAACACCGTGAAGGAATGTCTCATTTTGTGCGTAAGGACATCCTAATACATCACACTTTTTTTTGCACATTTCAACTACATGAGACCATATTTGTGTAGTTTCCCCTTTTTAATTAAAGTAAAACATTGAAATTTCAACCAACTTTGTTATTCTTTCATAAACAAATAGATCCATCGATAAGCAGATGCATAAACAAATGGAAATACAAACAAGTAGAAACATGTAACGATTTTCAATTTTAATGGGCTGAAATCAATCATTTGGTTATCGTTAGAGTTAAAAAGCTAATCATTAATATATAATTTCATACTTCTAAAGCATTTCAGAAATGCTCAGTTCTAACATTTGACACAAAGTCATGTTCTATTAGGCACATATTTCATTTTAATACCCAGAAGACAAAACCTCTTTGAACAGGTCTCACTTTCATTCAGTATCATCCTCCATCAAAGATCTCCACCACAAATATAAATATTTGACCGTACTAATTAAAATTGGTTTGTCAGCTATCTTTGGCACAAGCAATTGCTTTCACAAAAAGTATTTGTACATAAAAGCTTGGCATAATACACATGCTATGAAATTTTAATTCCATAACTGATATTGTATCCCAAAGATCATTGTCTGGAAATACTCTTTCAAGATGACAATCTTGGAGACATAATACAAAATAATTTTTTAAAACCAATCACAATATTGTCTATTTCTCAGAAATAACTGCATTTCTATTTGATAGTAATATGCATGGTAGAAGTTGAAGTTCACTATCCCCTCTTTTGATATAAACCAGGGAACTTCAGCTTTATTTTCTTTTCCATGCTTTAGGGACACATCGATTCAAGTACAATTGATGCATCATTTCGAAGAAGTAAATATTCTTATCAATGATTAAATCGGATTTTCATCTTGAATATATATAGATGTTGACCAAGGGGGGTGTGTGTGTGTGATTTGGATTTTAACGTAGCTTCAACAATTTTTCAGTCTTATCACTACGACATCTGCATTGTGGCAGTTTATAGTCATGTCTACCATTGGGGCATCATGCCACAGACATGTAGCATGATGTCCCACCCAGTCACATTATCCTGACACCAAGCTGACCAGTCTTAACACTAACCTCTTAACGCTGAGCTCCGGTGAGGCAGCTGTTAGTACCATTTACCATTTTTTATAAGTCTTTGGTATGACTCGGTCAGGGATCGAACCAGCAACCTCCCGCATTGAAGGTGGACGTTCTAACCACTAGGCCACTGGAGCAGTCTGTGTTGACAAAGATTTGTTGCGGAAGCAAAATAGCAGAGCAAGGTGCGCACATTGCATTGTGGGTATTTGCATACATAATCATGATATCCATGAAAACAACCCAGAGAATAATGATAAGACCTGAAGTATGCTCATACAACTAATCCTGTTCTGCCCTTCAAATTAAATGGACAGCCTGTAATCTGGAATGGTCCGTAAGGAAAAACAGTCTTAATATACCAATAAGACTATCAATATTTGGCATATTTTTACATCTGTACAACAGGAAATATTTGACAATGGAGTCTGTAGCATTATTATATTATGTTGGGACACACACTCAACATTCCTTTCATAGGATTTTGCTCACCTAGTCATTCAGCTGTGCACATAGCCTCCAGCACCTTGTATTTAGAACAATGCAACTATGTTCACATGCCACTGGTATACATACTAAATTTTAAGACATGCTGTTTATACTGTCATTAAGTTTTACATTATTGCATGATATTCTTGCAAAGTTTTACACTACTACGTGACATTTATGCAAAGTTTTACACTAATACTTGATATTCTTACAAAGTTCTACACTACTACTTGATATTCTTGCAAATGTTTACAGTAATACTTGATATTCTTGCGAAGTTTTACACTACTTGATATTTTTGCAAAGTTTTACACTACTACTTGATATTTTTGCAAAGTTTCTAAACTACTACTTGATATTCTTGCAAAGTTTTACACTACTTGATATTCTTGCAAAGTTTTACACTACTCCTTGATAATCTTGCAAAGCTGTACACTACTACCAGATATTCTTGCAAAGTTTCACACTACTTTATATTCTTGCAGTTTTACACTACTACTTGATATTCTTGCAAAGTTTTACACTACTGTTTGATATTTTTGCAAAGTTTTACACTACTACTTGATATTTTTGCAAATTTTCTAAACTACTACTTGATATTCTTGCAAAGTTTTACACTACTCCTCGATATTCTTGCAAAGTTGTACACTACTACCAGATATTCTTGCAAAGTTTCACACTACTTTATATTCTTGCAGTTTTACACTACTACTTGATATTCTTGCAAAGTTTTACACTACTATTTAATATTTTTGCAAAGTTTTACACTATTACTTGATAGTTTTGCAAAGTTTTACATTTCTGTTTGAGATTTTTTCACAAATATGGTAAATTTGTCCCAACATTGGAATTTTGTCCTACAAATACAACGAAATCCAAATCTGAAATTATTTATCAAAAACTGCATGACTAATTCTCACCACATTTAAGAGGAAACATCTTGGCATCAAGAACTATGCTTGTATGTACATGTCATTTACTACAATCAATAAAAAAAAAATCATCCATCTTTTGACTAAATTTATGAGACAGCATCACAACAACAAAATAATGTTGGCTTGTAAGCTATGTATATGTGTGTATGTATGTATGTATGTATGTATATATATATATATATATATATATATATATATATATATATATATATATATATATATATATATATATATGGAGAGAGACAGACAGAAAGATAGAGAGAGACTAGTGTAAACCCTTCTGAAACTGAGTTCTCTGCTGAAATGGAAACCACTTGAGAGTTTCAAGAAGATCTGTTGATGGCATATATAAATCAGCATCAAGAATAACTCTAGCTGCTCTTTTTTAAAATTTCAGTAATTTTTGCAGTAGTCTGTCTTGATTTTCTGTACCACTATTACCCCTGATAGAACAATAAAACTTTAGGTGCAGCATAAAATACCCATTCTTAAATATCATCTCTTTTCTTGAGGGAGATAATAAGATAAGATAAGGGAGATAATAAGATAAGATAAGGGAGATAATAAGATTTTATTCTGTTCTAGATATTAAACAGCAAGTTAACTTTTTCAATGACCTTATCAACATGCATTTTCCAGCACAATGTACTGCCTATTGTAATGCCAAGTAGTTTTTCATTTTCAGACTGATGTCTATCGATTTCTTTTATCATTACTTAGAAATAATTTTTTCTCAGCTTTTACTCTTGCTCAGCTAACTATGATCATGGCTTTTAATCTGGATGAATTTATCTTCATAATATTGTGCTCGCACCTTTTATTTTACCAAATCTTAAGCATTGCTGTGAGATAGGAAAATCCCACCTTTGGGATCAGACAGTTTTATCAAATTATCATGAATACTTAATGGTGATATTTGATCTCAAAGTTTCAAGTAATTTCCGTCTCAGTTTTGAAAACCTAAGGATTTCAAGGCTTGAGGGGAGCCAATCAGATTTATATGTAACAGAGATCTATGATGATCTGATATGAATCAGGCTACTAACTTTTTTCAAGGTATCTAAGATCATCAAAGCTTTAAGAATCTTGCCAACTTACAACAGAACATTTTCTATTTGCCTGAGATATAATAATCAGTTTTGAAAACTGTTTTGGCTCTGTGGTTAGCATAATGGATTCACAATAATTAATCTGAATCCTGCCCAGATCTGCCTGGGTCAACTACCATAGAGTGTCTTTGGCAGGGCTCTTTACTACCTTTGCCACAGCAATAAATAGTCTTCCATGTGCTGATGTGTTGTTAAACATTAATATTTCAACATTATTTTTTAATTTGATGATACCCAACTTGATGGCACCATGAATATGTGAGCAAGAAATGAAAATCATCAAAATTGGATATGCATGAACTAACAAACAAACCTGGGACTGTATTGTCACCACTGTGATATCTTGGCTGCTTTTGCTAACGTCAGAATGACAGCTTGGGTTTGTGTGGGATTGGAGAGCAGTTATTTGTGTATTAAGAATATATTACAGTTAGACAAAGGACTTACCGTATAGCCAGAGCTTCGGACCTTTGCTCCAGGCTTTGGCAGGCTGTATTTCATGCGGATATAGAAAGTTCTCCGTAAATCTTCTTCTTGCCATATGGCTGTAAAAAAGATGTAAAAAAAATTCACAAGAGTTATCAATCAGGATAGTTTATTCATCACAAAATAATGTTAATAGTATTATACAGACATACAAGTTTTACCTTTGTTGTTTTAGCCTAAGACAGATCAACAAATAGCCCTTGTCAATGGGTGCATAACAAAGGTCCCCTCTCACCATAATTACTTTGAACAGTTTTAAAGAGAAAAGCTTCTCTTGGACAATCAAAGTTATGAGACTGGGCATTCATGGACACATACTCCTCTCGATGATAAATCTGGTTAAAGTCCAACGTTCATTGGAAAGTTATGCCGCAGATACACAGTGATGTAAGCAGGCAAAAAGAGGCATAACTCCTGTAAATAATACCATGGAATGCTGAAAATCAACCCACTCAAGGTCTCATCATAATAAAGCTCCATACCAAATCTCGGTGAAATCCTACAAACTATGGTAAAGTTGTGTTATGAAAACCAAAAGTTAGAAGGATAATTCAGGGACACAACACTGATCAATTATACTACATAATCCTGGAAATTAATGTAATAGAAGGTCTCATCAATATAAAGCCATGTATTAAATTTGGTTGACATCCAAGAAGACAAGAAATCATGGGCTATAACTCTTGTAAATGCTGTATTGGAATGCCAGAAATCAAACTTATTAAGGTCTCATCAATATCAAACTGCACGTCAGATTTTGAATTAAATCAACAAAAAACACTAATCCTTGATTGATGATCAACTGGGTGTAAGAATTTCCAGGAATTCAAGATAAGACCATATAAACCACATGTTCCTTTTAACTGTCAAGAATTGAGCCCATATCTGATATTCTCCAGCAATATCATGATTTTCAAATCAGCTGCTGTGGTGAACATATTGCATGTCAGCTAGGCACCATTTTCATTTAAGACAAAGTTTGCATCATTAGAAGTGTTTTGGTGAAAACCTGATTTCATAATGAACATGCATTCAGAGGGAGTAGTAACAATTGATTTTTTAAGACAGTCATTGTAGAAACCATATTGGATGTATGACTGGCATTTTCATTTACAACCAACTAGGCCTCATAAAAAGGCTTCTGGCGAAAATCCCATGTCAATATGTTTTATGTTCAGGTAGGAGTAGAGAAAACAACATTTTCAAAATATGACTTTCCATTCAGGGGCAGCAATAACAAGATTTTCTAGATGGCTGCCATATGGAAGCCATGTTAGATGACAGTTTGGCACCATTTTCATTTAAGATCAACTAAACATCATACAAAGCCTTTTGTAGAAAATCCCATGTCAATATGTTTTATGTTCAGGTAGAGTTGTGAAAACAAGATTTTTAAGACAGCTGCCATGTTGGCCATATTGGATGTCCGATCAGCACCATTTTCATTTAGGACCAACCAGACATCATAATAGGTCTTCTAGTGAAAATGCTATCTTAATATTTCTGTCCATGTAGAAGGAGTAGCCATAACTGGTACAAGATGGCTGCCATGGAGGTCATATTGGATCTTACATTAGCACCATTTTCATTTAGGACAATTAAGACATCATAAAAGATCTTTTAATGAAAACTCCATGTAGATATGATTATCCAGTCTGGAGGAGAAACAATAACAATATTTTTAAGATGGCTGCCATGGAGGTCATATTGGATCTTACATTAGCACCATTTTCATTTGGGACAATTAAGACATCATAAAAGATCTTTTAATGAAAACTGGATGTCAGACTGGAATGATTTTCATTTGGGATTGACTAGACATCACCGGAATTCTTTCAGTGAAAACCTCATGTTGATATGACCATCCAAGTAGGAAGGGTAGTAATAAGATTTTCAAGATGGCTGCTACAGTGGCCATAATGGATATCCAAGCAGCATCCTTTTCATTTAGGACCAACTAGAGCAAGGAATGAATGTGTGTGTAAAGTTTAATGGCAATACTCCAAGTAGTTCAGGAGAAGCAGCAATTACAAACTTGTGCTAACAGATAGATGGACATCAGGCAATGGACATAAGGCAACGGATGGATCACAGACAATAGACCATCCCATAAGCTCTTATGGGATATGTCCAGTAGAGCTAAGAATCTTTGTAAAGTTATGCTGTGAAAATTGAAGTCAGGAGATAGACAATCTGGGGGCACAAGACCTGTAAATGATAAGCTGGAAACAAATCCAACAAACTCTGGTCAAGTATTGCTACGAAAACTTAGTCAGAAGAATATTTAAGGGACATAACTCCTGTCAATTATCTCCTCATCATAAAGCTACATGTGAAATTTGGTTCAAAACACAATCATTGGTAAGTTAAGCTGCAGAAATTAAAGTTAGAAGGCAAGGTAATGTGAATGATGGTATGGAAGGCTGATCAAAACTCTGAGTTTTTATCATTATAAAGTTGCATACTAATTTTGTTGAAATCCAATGATTCCCAGGCAAGTTATCTTACAGAAACAGAACTGCTGATGTACAGATGAATAGTATATTAACAAAAGGACTTTGCTATTACTGTGCTGAGCATGTGTGTGAGTTTGGATTTTTAATGTAGATTTAACAATTTGAGTCATATCGCTACGATGTCTGAAGTGAGGCAATTTATAGTGATGTCTAGCACTGGAGCATATGGCATCATGTTTGACTCTGTCAAATTATCCTGACACCAGGCTGACCAGTCCTAACACAAACCTCTTAAGGCTGAATGCCAAGTGAGGGCAGCTACTAGTACTATTTTTATTAGTCTTTGGTGTGACTCAGTCAGTGTTTGAACCCATGACCTCCTGCATCTGAGGCAGATGCTCTAACCAATAAGACCACTGAAGTGGTCCCAACTTTGTTAAGTGGAGTATTAATTAAAGCTGTAATTACGTGGCTAAGGGCTGAAAATGATATCTGAAAGTAAAATCTGGTACCTAATGGGCTGTCTACAGCCTCACCACCACCACCCACTTAAACACACACACACCAGTCTGGCTGTGTGAAGAATAAATGCAGAGTGAAGTCTGCCATTAGTGTGTAACATAAGTGACAAATGAAAATTTTGGCCATTCAGATCAAAACACACACACACACACACACACACACACACACACCATCTTATTACACTAACTGTAGAACTGTAAAAGAAGTTACATTACGTCCATTGAAATGTGATACCAAGCCCATTAGAATGTCATACCATGCCCATTAAAATGTCATACTCAGCCCATTAAAATTTCATACTAAGCACATTAAATGTTGGACCAAGAGCATTAGAATGTGATACCAAGCCTATTAGAATGTCATATGAAGCCCATTAGAATGTCATACAAAGCTCATTAGAATGTCATACCCAGCCCATTAGAATGTGATACCAAGCCCATTAAAATGTCATACTAAGCCCATTAAAATTTCATACTATGCCCATTAAAATTTCATACTAAGCCCATTAAATACTGGACCAAGCCCATTATAATATCATACCAAGCCCATTAAGATGTCATACTAAGTCAATTAAAATGTCATACCAAGTCCATTCATGGTGACAAGTCTTCAACATTAAACTATCCTTTATCAAAGCAAACAAAAAACTATCTGGCTATGTGACAGGTCTTGAATTGTGTAAAGCTTTTACACAAAAAGAGTGAATGGGAGAGTCTGTTGCCTACTATTAACACAGACTAACAAAACTAACAATCATCACTGCATGGTGACAAATCCAGTAAATTACAAAGTCTAAAAATCCTCATGGTTTAGTTAACTGAAAGATGAAGTCAAGGGACTCAGTTCTACTGACACCTGACAGGGCCATAATAAGCCTTGCATGAAATGCCATACAAATAAGATTCTGCACTGAAACTCTGGCATTTTGCTAATGCTACTTGAAACAAAATGCATTGTCAAGAGAGTCACCAAACTTAAAATCGATATGAATTTCAGTGGTGTATAAAAATGTGATGCTACACTTTCATGACTGTTCTGTTACCACTTAGTTTTAAACAAGTAACCATACAGTCACCATTATATTCCTTCCTAAAGAGTCAGTTCTTGTAAAGTTTTACTATCGTTTACTTTTGACCCACATCATTATCACAGAAGAAAACCTTCATGAATACAAGTTTGTCTGAGTCAGGACCAAATGTCAGTGCTATAGATAAGGTGTGCATTGGTATAAATTATGACTGATACACATATTATTATCACAGTAATGCAGTGTTCATTGCTAAATAATGTTGTGTTGTCAGCATCAGAAATGTGGATCATGATACTATGCATGCATTACTGAGTTATGATTCACATTTTATGTCGACAACAAGACCTGATTTTGCAACTAAGATTGAATTACTTTGATAATGATATTTCTTTATATATCTATCATATTTTTAGATAATTTAATATATACATAACTGAAAATAAAAAAGATTGCTTAACAATTTAACCTTTTAAATACAACTTATCCTAAATCATACACTGAATTACAATTTGATCAGCTGATATGCATATGATTATCACAGTTGTATGAATTAAGCAAGTGAAACAACAGTCACTCATTTTCACTACAATCACTGTCAATAACACAAATTCTTCGAGGCATAGAGGCAGCAGATCTCATATCCATGCATGTGATTAACAATTATTGTGCAGTTGTCAAATTCTGCATCAATGAAGATTACACCAGTTGAATGACATTGAAAGTTTCTAACTTAGACCAGGTTGATAGTGGATGAACTGTTTCTGGTGGACACCGTGAGTGGCTCACATAGGGACTTTGGCATGGGAATGAGAGCATCATTTTTAACAGTGGTTTACAGAAGGAACTTATGGAACATGATGATAAAGATTTGTTACAGAGTATATTCCTCTCAGTTGTCCAAGCTTGTTCAGCTGTAACCAGGAAACTTTGAGGAAAAAGTAATAAAGAGTATGGTGATAAAGAATCAAAAGACATCAGTATCGTTTTCCAACTTCTACAAAAAGACATGAACATTCTAGCTCTTTTTCTTAAGCCAAACTTGACAGATATATAATCGAAGTAAAAACATGCCAAATGTTTTACTTCAAAACATATCAAATATATTTCTAAAAAAACATGCTATATTTTGTTGTATCTTAATAGCAATGCCCATCTAAAAGCCATATTTATACTACCATACTACTATCTCTGATGTTGAAGTAGGTGCTACCAAAGAAATAACAAGATCTAATGTGATCAGAGAATCAGTATCCATTCGTAGAGAGCTAACATGTTTGGTATGGTTTTGTGGGCTTAATGACATTTGTCAGCACATGACAGGCTATAAATGGTGGCCACCAACCCACAGGAAGCTACTGGTAAGCCTTCTCACATGCCCACATGCAAGCGCTTTAGACCACTTGGTCACCCAATGCCCCAGAATGATAACAGCTGAATGTAAAGGACAAAACCCAATTAAAGTTTCTTTCTGAGGCAAAGTAGCACATTTTTCAGAGGTGACATCTTCTCTACCATCAGACTAATTCAAGATGATATAATCAGTGATGTATTTAAGAATCATAAAAAAAGGATAAAGCACAGGCAGCAGTAAGGTCCTTAAAACCACACAGCCTGAGTAGGCAAGATAATACCCCTAGTTAGAAAATGACAGAATGGAATTGTGAAATATGTATGACAAGCAAATCTGCAAAAACGGCAAAAACAAGATCTTCTAATGTTCAGATTTCAAAAATAAAGAAGCATAATGCAAGTTCTGAATATCAGGAAGCTATTAGAAAATTCTCGAAATGTAAATGGCATG
>JAECUM010021809.1:0-56315 GCA_016617855.1 Megalonaias nervosa | reverse complement strand
AAATCTTTCAGCACTGGAGCAATTGGACAATGGTTGATATCATGACCTGGAGGAAAACATTGCTTTACATCAAATATTTTGAGAGCTGAATAAACAAGGAAGCCAATTTAATATGATTTTTTAAAATTCCTTGTCATATTAAAACTACTGCAATATCAATGCTGTGTCAATCTGGGCTTCTCAGGAACAGGGAACATCAAAATGGAGTCAAGGCTAGTGGAATTTAAGTCATGGCTAGTTGAATTTGAGTCACAATTAGTATGGAATTTGAGTCAAGGCTAGTGGAGTTTGTCAACTTTGTTATGTTTTTCATGTCACATGCCTGGGACAATGTTTTGAAAAACAAATTTTGCACCAACCTCAGTTGTATAGTTAATATAAATTGAAAATAAGGAAACTGTACATAGCCAAATGGTTGCACATATCGAAAATACAGAGGTCTATAATGGATCAATGTCACATTACATGAAGTTCGAAACTGTACTCAATATTTTAGGTCTTGCTCCCTTCTGACACCACCAGATATAATCTTTCATCTGAACTTGGAAACATTTTTTTTTTATACATGGACTAAACAGGTACCATACAGCTAATTGTATTACCCTGGTAATTATGATCGGGCAGGTACCCGAGTATCTGGATACTCATTGACACCTTTTCTAGCTGGGCTAGCTCACACAAAAATCAAGCTACAATGCAGAAAATCAACTGGCCTTCATAATCAAACAAAATTAATGTCAATATCTGTGTAATAAATGTGATTTGAACCTTGTTGAAAGTATTCATTTCAAAAATTCATAATCACAAACACAAGTCAAAACATAGTTTTCTGATTCAAGACTCAAATGCAATGGTTGCCTCAGATTTTCTTGGTTAAGGATAATGCATTAGTCGGATGGCTCTGTGACTTTTCATTGCAAATAATACTGTCCTTGTCAAAGCTGTTAGATCCTGTAATAAACATTGCAATTCTTTTTCATAAATACAGTATGCTTTTCATGTCATACCCATTTCCCTACCCACTAACCAACAAAACAACCATCTGACAAAAAAATCACATGAGCATTCGCCATGCTCATACTTCCATTGTCACTCCAACCTTTCTTCTTCATCTCAATTTGATATTGCAGAATGACAAGCTTTCATATCAGCCACTCTTGCAGCCATAATGGATTTAAGTTTTATTTAGGACAAATCTGATGCTCTTATAAGACTTTTGGTGACAACTACATGGTGATATGACCATCCATTCATTAGAATTAGCCACAAGCTTCTCAATATGTTCATTGTAGCAGCCAGATTGAAGCCAGATCAGCACAGTTTTGAATCTGGGCCAACTAGATATAATAATCAATCTCTGATGAAAACCACATGTTCGAGTTGCATGACATTCCATTTATAAGTACCTATAAAAAAAGGTTTACAATATGGTAGCGATGGTGGCTATACTGGATAAATTATTGGTACCAATTTCATTAGCACTAGCTATGTCAGAAGCCGTTTACTGGTGAAAGCCAAACGTAGATAACACTCTACATCCTGGAGGAGTAGCAACAAGATTTTTAGGATGGCCACTGGAGTTGCCACATAGGATATCAGATCTGCACAATTTTTATTACAATCAACTAGTTGGCATAAAAATTTTTACAGTGAAAACCCATTTCAAAATGACTTGCCATTCATGTGGAGGTACCAAAAACATACTTTCATGAGTGGCAAAGCCATAACAAGACTTTAAATTTGGCTAAATTGAACAATACTGGACATCAGACCAGCATCACTTTTATTGGGGCCCAACAGACATAAAAAAAGGGTGTTTTTTTACTGAGAAAATCAATTGTTAAGATTATGATATATTCAAGAGTAGTGATAAGGCTTCTGTAGTGGCCATACTGGATATCTGACCTGCACAGTTTTCATTTAAAGTCATGCAATGAATGTGTGTGCAAAGTTTCATGGAAATTCTCCAAGAAGTTTAGGAGGATTAGTGATAAAAAGGACAGGTATTTATCAACAGACAAGAGGCCATCATGAATGTTCTAGAATGAGTAGAGCTAACTAAAAATTTCAATTCTTAACAAAATAGCTGATGATGACTACCCAGTGGCTTCTACCAGTGAAAAAGTTTCGCTATGTCCCACTTGCAATCATCATAATTAATAATATTTCATATAGTCTTCTTGTTGTTTCTGGAGATATGGTGGCTCTGTGGTAAGCGAGCTGGTCTCATGACCAAAAGGGTGTGGATTTGAATCCTACAATTAGATCAGCTTGGATTGGCTGCCATGTTGTCCTCAGGGAAAGGCAAGTTACTTCAACTGCCTCGGCATTACAAGAACTACATGTTTCAATGTGCCATTAAAAACAATATCAAAGTCATTTCTGTGCTGCTGCAAAAAATGGTTGAACAAGAAAACTATAAAGAGCAAAAGGCACAAATATATTTTCCAGTAAATTATGAGAACACTAACATTATCACATTAACATAAGGAAATAACTCTTCTACCTCATGAATACTGCATTCCCAGAAATATGAAAATTATATTTTCCCCATCCATAGGGCATACAAGCAAAGGGAAAAAACTCTTACCCATTACCCACCTTTGCCATCAAAAAATGGGTACCCTGGATGTTTACCAGTATAATCTGAGTGATGCATCAATGATGATGATGGAATTTGCAGGGTAAGATAGGAGGGTTTAATAATAATGTCAATAGATGAAATATAATGTGGAGAAACTTTCTCCATTAATACATTTCGTGCTCACTTTATTGTTTGGAAAATAGGTAACATGAGGAAATGCATGAACATCTTATCACTGCCAAGGAAATCTTTGGCAAGAAGAATATCTGCAGTCCCTATATTAAAGATAACACACTCTCCTAACATCAGGATAACACAACTAACAATCACATAATATGTGATGACAGTAACCTGACAAGGGTGAAGAGCAACATTTCCTTACTGAAAAATTCAGAGTAAATCCATCAAAAGCACTGAACAAATTAATCTGGTGGGTGTTGAATTACAGCCATCAGACCTACCAGATAAAATTCTTATCTCTATGAAGCTAAATCATGCCGATAAAAGCCTGAAAAGGTTGGCTGTATATGCCAGTCAATGATTCTACTGAAATATTACATTCAAATGAACAATTTGTAGAGATTGCTCTAATCTCTCAGGCCAAGATTTTCATGAAGCATATCTTATCTTCTGAGATCTCAGAGTACACCAGCTGTATTAGCCACTTAAGAGACAATGACAGTGCTTCCCTGGAAAAGATGTCTGGTCGCACAACTGTTGCTTGAGAGCATGGACCAGGTTCTGCAACAATGCTTTTCTCAATGTATCAATTGAGGAAAGAGAACAGATGACCTATTCTTTGCTACAAAACCCAGCAAAGATAGTTTGGGTCCATTGATAAGGAATGCAACTTGTTCACTTTACATGCCAACAGTAGAGCTTTCAGAAAATATGTTTTGCATATAGCAGCTTCAACTACATTTCTGGCCAATACTCAAATTGATCTGAACAGAGCCATATCAAAATCTAGGACTGACTCCATTTAAGAAACAGGGTGAAATTTTTTGGTATGTTATGTATATTTAATTTAACTATTTGTTAGTTATTTTTTTTTATTTCATTACATGCTATTATAATATAACATTGCATGCTGGACTTGACCTTGTCCCAAACTGAGTTCATTTCTGCTTGACCTGATTTACTTTTTTTAAACTTTTTTTTATTATTTCATTTTATGTAAATAACTAATACATAGGTAAATTATTGTGTGTGTGTCTGGGCTTAATATCAGGATCTTTATTAATAGGAGAAGTAAATATGTTTATTTGGGTCAGGGTTTTGGACTTTTCTAACTGAATTTTACAGGTTATGGTGTTGAGTCTGTAAACATTAGGATCATTCTAGAAAGTTATTTTCCATTAGGTAATGTTTTTTTTGATAGAAAATGCTAATTGTCAAGGTACATAACTATATAATCTTGTGATTGTGAGGACTTGCTCATTCGTGTTTTAACATCTAACACTTTGAAGTTGTATATTATATGTTGTGACCTGTAGTTTTGGGCTGGAATCATTTTTGTTCAAATTATTGAATTCAAGTGCTTATTTTCTCTGGAAATACAAAAGTGCTCTGATAAAATTTTTTGACAGAGACATTCACTGGAATTTATACTGCGTTCAAACCTGGAATTATATTATTGTGATTCAACAAAAGACTGTTGACCATGGTTCCCACACTTTTCTAAAGATAAATTTCCAGGTCATTTCCGGGGTTTTTCCAGGATGAAATTAATTTTTTCCAGGTTCACATATGACCATTACTGAATGGAATTAAAGAACATTTTAGATTATAAAACATGCATTTTCTAAATCTAAAAATGTTTCTCTTTCAAGACTCTCCAAAACATCTAAGTCAGCAAAGTTGATCATGTACGAAACCACAAAATGTATCACACGAAACAAGTTTGATCATGTTCCTATAAATTGGCATGTAAAGTCATTTCAATGTACAGAAAAAAAATGATAACTTTATTTTGCTGACCTGCATAATGTTGTTATAAAGTGGGAACAACATAATGAACATAAGTTATGTTTTGTTTCCTTTCACACCTTTATTCTGAAGAATTCAATAGCAATATATATATATATATATATATATATATATATATATATATATGCATCTCATAGAAAGTAATACTTCCTATTACAGTATATTAAAAAAAAACAATACACACAAATAATTAGAATCTTGTCTTGTAATGAAAAGAGTTTAACCCTGAATTTATCTGTGCCAATAAAATCCCAAACAACATTTTCTAACAACCTAATGTCCTTAAGATGATCTGGTTAAAAATCCATCATTTAAAAATCCATTTTCAAAAGGGTTGATTTAAATTTTGACAGAAGACCTTCAAAATTATATAATGTTGTTTAAACAAGGACTGAATTTTCTGTTAAATCAACTTATATTTTTGTAATTGGTTAAAACAGTCCCCATACCTGTACTGATACAACAGTTTCTCATTTCAGCTGAGATTCAACAATTTGAACTACAAAATATTAATTTGGCTTAAACCAAACAGCAGTCCATTTTCTAATCCGAGTTTCCTCCAAATATTCCCCACCCCATTTTTCATATTTGGACATTTAGGTTGGGGTGTGGGCTCATTGCAACTGCATATCGAAAATTTGGAATTTTCCACCAGTAGCAGTAGGGACATATACTGGGCCTAGAAAATTTACACATATGTTATATCGACTCATACCTGCATGAAATCGATAGGAAAATGATTTATTTTCTCAGAAATGGCAATTGTTATAATCGTTATGTCTTTAATTCGCTTACAGACTAGATGAAACTACGGTATAGATGAAACCTTACCAGGTACTCACCATTTTCATTACTAGTCACATGACTTCACAAATGTCAAACGACGACATCAGAAGTCCAGTAGTCACATGATATCAACAACAAACTCCTTTATAATGTTGTTGTACAGAAATTCAATTATATTAAATTGAAGTCTGATACTTTTTGTAAAAACCAGCAATCTGGCCAGTCTGATTTATCAAGCAGAGAGCACATGTTAACATGGTAGTCATGTGATACAATAACACTCCAGAAGTTGTTCTCGGAACATATAAACATGGAGAATTTTTGTGTTCTTTCCTTTTTGTATATTTATTACAACCAGTATACAACTTTCATTTAATATTTTTTTTATTGTTTTCTCTACAACATTTGAAAACGTGGGTTGTTAGATTTGTGTACTCATGCGACTAGCAATGCAAATCGAGAGTACCAGGTCACATTTCATCAATTCATTATTTTATCTCATCTTTCAGCAGATTAAAGACATAACGATTTTAATACTCACAATTTCTGAGAAAATAAGTAATTTTCATATCGATTTCATGCATGTATCACTCGATCTAACGTTTAAATTTTTCTAGGCCATCCGGTAAGCAGCTATGCTTTGCCACCACCAAGTTGGCCTTTGTGATGCTAGACTGGTTTTCATACCTTCCAGGTAAGGAAGATATGGATATCGAGCTAAAAGTCTACTAGACGAATCTAATCCACTGAGCATTTGGATTGATTCAGCACATAATGTTTATTGCAAGCACCCAAATAATCCATACTGCACCCTCTGAATATTCTGGTTAGAACTAAAAAAATTTTAACTCACGATCAGTTCAGTTATGTCTCAATTACATGACTGTTTTGGGCATCAAGTGGTGCCAAAAAATTCCTGGGTTTTTCCAAACTTTCATCAATATTTGCGAAATTCAAAGACTTTTCACGGTCGGGAAAAAAAATTGTCATTTCTCCCGACTTTTTGCCAATTTCCCGTAGCGTGGAACCCTGGTTGACACATCAGCACTATGTAAGCTATAACAGACATGTCATCGCCTTCAGTTTTGGATCTC
This sequence comes from Megalonaias nervosa, assembly GCA_016617855.1. Taxonomy (NCBI): domain Eukaryota; kingdom Metazoa; phylum Mollusca; class Bivalvia; order Unionida; family Unionidae; genus Megalonaias; species Megalonaias nervosa. Next base: position 49,862 of record JAECUM010021809.1, on the reverse strand, counting down.
TTCTGGACTTGTACTGAGTTTTATTCAGGACTTTAAATTATTAGGTCTTGTGTCTGTAATTCTTGGATTATTGTGGGATTTAATTCACAATACTGTAAGTTGTTTTTTCTCATTTTCGCTTTGTATTCTATGGAAATAAATTACATGTTATAACATGTTTTATAACACTTGTAGTTTTTCACTCTTTTCTGTTACTTATTTTAAGAGTATAGCATAGTATATAAGATCAAAATTGGCCAGCAGATCCGAGAGATCATTATCATGATCAATAACCTCCTAATTTATGGTACTATCATCTCTGTGAGTGGTACTATCATCTCTGTGAGTGGTACTATCATCTCTGTGAGTGGTACAACTCCTTCAGATCCACACCATTATAACTGGCTTGTCAGTCTAAATGGCGGCTAGGGAATAATATATGCCCACTGAGCTGCCAAAATGAGAGGACACTCTCCCATCAACTCCAAGCAATCAATGAATCAGAGGGACAACAAAAATCAACTGAGGCCAGCAATTATGTCATTGCCTCCTGAACTATTCAATGCATGTGCACTTCCTGTTATGCATAGGAAAGAAGCAGGGTTGATATCACCACCATCCCTTGCTCCTCCATTGCCAATTGACCAAACATTACACTTGCCATCACCTCTGCCACTTTATCGATGGTGGCGCTGGGGTACCATTATGGCGTGCCCCATTGCACTAGCAAGTGATGAGGTCTTGGAAACAATAGGCTGAAACCCTTCAGGTTGGTGTAAAGAAACATTCAATGCATGCCAGACGGGCATCATGTGTGTCCCCACCTGCCTTAAACCTCTTGCATTAAGTACACTTTGCTGCCATTGTTCAACTCTGGAAAGGAAGAAATAACAACAATAACACTGGAAATTAACAACTCAAAAAGTGCTCACCTGCACAATATGTGCAAATAGACAACAACAATGTTCACCAATGATTCTGCATTGGAGGACAAGATCCACAACAGCCCAAAAATTCACAAAAATATTATCCAAAGTTAAAACATGACGATTACAACATGTAATAAATACCTTTTAAAACAATACTATATCGACATTTTAGATGAAGCATGGATCTTGGTGAGGCCAAGAGGTATAATGTTGAATCTACCATGCAAAAATCTTAAATTAAATTTATCAACATCTGATTCATGGGAACCAACTTACTGGTAGCAAGGGGAGATAATGGGCATTTGTTACCTTCCTTAGCCAAGATAAGTATATGAGAAATCCAAAACCAAAAATAGTACCATTTCTGTTACATTTAATAATAAAGTATTTCAATGCTTTCCTTCTAAATACAACTTGTAAAAGCATCTTTTGAAAGTTTGTTTTTTTTAATTGAATTTCACAAATATCTGGTCACCATGTTAATTTTCAGAAAAGATTTATGTCAAGAGCCACTGGAATATTTATGATCAGTGTGCATGCTATATCATTAACACTGATGAAGAATAATGGGGCCATAAAATAACTTTTTATCTTTTGGGATAATGTTGGGGGATGTTTTTTGATACATAAGGTGGTTTTAAAACTATCTGAGTCATGGGATAGGAGTAACAGGGAATTAATAATGTTAAATCACTTTGGGAAAGCAATGCTGATTTAGTGGAGACTTATGCCACTGCACTGGCAGAACTTCCAATACAAGAACATACATGATATATATCGGCAGAATTTTCTATTAACCTACAAACCAGTCTCATACAAACACATTCATCTCCATTTTCAACCATAAAAAGTCTCAAGTTTCTACTTTGAATGGTGAAAAAAATATGCGAGACTTGACAAAACTATATGAACCTTGTACAAACTCAAACACACATGAATATGCTGATAGAGAAGATCAGTTGTTGTATTTTCTTTACAAGTCTGGGAAAATTACCTCCAAAGAAAGTTTCTTGCAGAATGGTGCAGCAGCCAATCGCAGTTTCTCTGCAGTGACTGTGCCACCAGTGAAGGAAACAAGGGGCACTTTTGGATGTTTTACAATGGTTTCCCCAGCCTTTGGTCCGATGCCAAACACTATGTTCACAACACCAGGAGGCAAACCTGTGTAGAACAAAGAAAGCTATTAGACTGAAGCATAAAATACTCTTTCTTTGATGCAAGAATTACATAAGTTAAAGTAAAGTAAATATAGTAAACTCTAAATTATTCGAAGTCTAGAGGACTAGAAGAAAACTCTTGATTATAATAACCAAAGGACGAGAAGTTGCATGTGTACATCCAGTTGTTATACATTTCTGTTTCATCTTCCCCTTTGTACCTTGTATAGTTTCCATGGTTTGGTGATTCAGATGCAGTGCATTATGCAAAGTGATTTCCTTTATATTTTCTTAAACCACACGACTAGTTAGTTATTGGATTAGTGAAAAACAATACACATCACCGATTTTTTGATTCATCAATAATCACATATTGGGCTGACAAGGAATCAAACATGCAATTGCAATTTCAACAGGATTAGAGGAAATCGGACTGCTAAATTACGTTGATTAAGCAGTGTACTTGAATAATCAATGTTTGGATAACAGAAGCATGATAGATAAAGAACAAATTCAGCCAGGACTGGACAAACAGTTTGGACTATACTGCATATTCGGACAATAGTAACTTGAATAACTGAGAATCTACTGTATATATACATCCTTTGCAGATTTAATCAATCCAGCATTGTCTGTAAATTTTCATACACATTTTTTAGTAAATCTTTCACAGCTATAAAAATATCTAAGGATAAATAATAATTATAAACTTCTTAGGTATTAAAAATCTGCATAATTTTAATAAAAAACCAACATTTTGGTGTAAAATATGTTTGTCAATAATACGTTATCCAATCATAATATGTTATGTTCAAGTGTACTGACTGACTCATAAGTCCTGTCCTTTCAAGCTGAGAGAGATGTTCACTACATCTTTCATCTTTTTGTAGCAATAAAAGTACTAAAAAAGTAAGGCTTTGGTACTATCTGAGAGAGGCCAGATGAGAGTGGTCTCCCTTGGATAAAGGGATTGGTGCCAAATCCTACAACTTGTCTGTTACTACTGGAGCAGATTGTCAGTCCTCAAGATGTAACCATACTTCATGTACCTTGGGAGGGTATGCCTGTAATATGATACAAAAGTCTGCATCTGATACATTATGATGTGTAACTCCACCTCCTGTCTCAGGGCTTCCAATAACGTGCAAATGTGCATCCCTTAGGCAATAAAATTAAAAATGATGCATTAAAACCCCATCGTAAGAGTCCTGTTGGTTGCATAAAAAGTTGTTGGCTGAAGTCAATTTACAAAAGCGGTTGAGTTTTCTCAAACAAGCAGCACCCTACTTCAGATTCTTCCTGCTATCCACTCAACCACAGGTATAGAGAGGACAAAACATTTTTAAGACAGTCATCATGGCAGCCAAAATGGATGTGTGACTGGCGCCATTTTCGTTCAGGGAAATAGTGAGAGCAAGAATTTTAAGCCTGATGTTGTGGCAGCCATATTGGATTTACAACTGGTACCATTTCATTTAGAACCAACTAGGTATCATAGGAAGTCTACAGGTGAAAACCCCCTGGTGATGTGTCCATTTGAAGGGAAGTTGAGATAATATTTTCAAGATAATATTGTTCATTCAAATGTAGCAATAAAAGGATTTCCAAGATGGCTGCGGATAAAAGAGCAAGACTTAGACAACCATATGGCATATAACTGAAATAAGCTGAAAAATATGCAGTTAACACAATGTGGTAAATGACTTTCTTAATATGGGATTGCTGTGTTTGCAAGGTATGTGTGTGCGTGATTTGAATTCTGAATGTAGCTTTACCAATTTTCAGTCATATCGCTACGATGTCTGCAGTGTGGCAGTTTATAGTGATGTCTTGCACTGAGGCATCATGCTACAGACATGTAGCACAATGTCCAACCCAGTCACATTATGTTGATACCAGGCCGACCAGTCCAAACACTATCTCTTAATGCTGAGTGCCTAGCGAGGCATCTGTAAGTACCATTTTTATATCTTTGGTATGACTCGGCCAGGGTTCGAAACCACAACCTCCCACATCCAAGGCGGATGCTCTAACTACTAGGCCACTGGAGCAGTCACATTTGCAAGGTAATGGACGTACTCCCATCTATTGTCTTATGACTGAATAATATATCATAAGAAAGCAAAAATTTCCTGAAGCAAATTTAAACATATATTTATTTAGAGGTTGATGCATTACGAAAAATTAGAGGAAGTAAATAACATATAATAATTTAATTTAGCAAACTTATCTGTAACAACGACTGATTAACTGATCGCTTCAAACCAACAGCATTTTATATTTCTATATCTTACATAAACCTAAATGTAAATAAGGTGAGAATACTTTATATTATATGGATATTTCACAGCCAATAAGCATATTTATATAAACTATCTGTATACGGTCAGGTTTTTACATTGATGAACAACTGTGCATTATTATTCTGCACTATGCATTATTATTCTGATTTAACAGCATTAGTGTTCATGTAAACAGACTTCAAAATTCCTTCATAGAAATCTGTCCATAACTAGTGTGGAATCAAGCAAATGTGAATGGCATGTCAAGGTGTCTTAATGTACAGTGTTCTGAATGGCATGTCATGGTCTCCTAATGTATACTATTCTGAATGGCATGTCAAGGTTTTTTCATATACCAGATTCTGAATGGCATGTTAAGGTGTCTTAATGTATACTAGTCTGAATGGCATGTCAAAGCGTCTTAATATTCCAGATTCTGAATGGCATGTCAAGATGTCTTAATGTACAGTGTTCTGAATGGCATTACAATGTGTCTTAATATATGCTATTATGAATTGCACGTCAAGGTGTCTTAATATACCAGATTCTGAACGGCATGCCAAGATGTCTTAATGTTGTGTTCTGAATGGCATGTCATGGTGTCACAATGTGTACTATTCTAAATGGCATGACAAGGTGTCTTAATGTACACTGTTCTGAATGGCATGTGAAGGTGTCTTAATGTATACTAGTCTGAATGGCATGACAAAGTGTCTTAATGAATAATAGTCTGAATGGCATGTCAAGGTGTCTTAATGTACAGTGTTCTGAATAGCATGTGAAGGTGTCTTAATGTATGCTAGTCTGAATTGTATGTCAAGGTGTTTTAATATACCAGATTCTGAATAACATGTCAAGGTGTCTTAATATACCAGATTCTAAATGACATGTCAAGGTGTCTTAATGTACTGTATTCTGAATGGCATGTCAAGGTGTCCTAATGTATACTGTTCTGAATGGCATATCAACATGTCATAATGTATACTATTCTGAACGGCATGTCAAGGTGTCTTCATATACCAGATTCTGAATAGCATGTCAAGGTGTCTTAATGTACAGTGTTCTGAATGGCATGTGAAGGTGTCTTAATTTACTGTGTTCTGAATGTCATATCAAGATGTCTTAATATATACTTTTCTGAATGGCATGTCAGGGTCTCTTAACATACAGGATTCTGAATGACATATCAATTTGTCTTAATGTACAGTATGCTGAATGGCATGTCAAGGTGTCTCAATGTACAGTATTCTGCAGTTTCTATTACATCACCTGCTTCATTGAATATCTCGCACAATTTCCAAGCTGTAACTGATGTCATTTCACTAGGTTTAGCAACTACAGTGTTGCCCATGGCAATGGCTGGAGCAATTTTGAAGGTCAGTAGGTACATGGGAAGATTCCATGGACTGATTAGCCCTGCAACACCTACTGGATGACGCACTGTGTAGTTCACCGCATCTACTGCATCGAGAATGCTGGATCTGAAAATAAATATTGTGGATATATTGGCACCATGTTCTGTTAGTACTAACAAGGCATCACAAGAAGTCTTCTGATGGATTTTCCATGTTGATATGAATTTACATTCTGCAGAAGTAGCAATAATATTTTCAAGAGAGATGTCATGGAGGCCATATTTAATATCTGATTCCATTTTCAATTAGAAAAAACATGGCATCAAAAAAAGTCTTTTGGTGAAAGCATACTATCAACAGGACCAGCCATCAAGAAGAAATAGTGATAAACAACAGGAGTGTCAAAATGGCTTTTGTGGCACTTGTATTAGAAGAAAGACAGGCACTCTTTTCATTTATGACCATCTAAACATCACAAGAAGTCTTTCAGTGAAAATCGCATGGCAATATGACCATCTACTCATAAGAAGCAGAGATAACAAGTTTTCATTTAGGATCAAGTAATCCTTGGGATGAATATGAGTGTGTTTGTGAAGTTTCATGGCAATTCTCCAAGTAGTACTGGAGATGAAGCAATAACAAAATGTGGCAGACAGTCAATGGACAGACTACCCCATGAGCTCTTCTGGTCTATGACCAGTAGAGCTAAAAGTGTTCATACCTGTCAATAGATATATCATTAATATCTGAATTAGTGATTAGAAATTTCTCATTGTATCATCCTGATACCATTTACATAAAATCTGTCTTTCTTTGCTGTCTCAAACCTAGTATGCATGTATGTATGCAGGCCTTATGTTTTATAAGCACTGGAGAGCTATGGACAGCTCTCCTCAAGGTGCTGAGGAGAGTGACTCACTCTCCTCAAATATGAATACAACTCTCGCTGCATGTTTTTGGCAAATACCTGACACAGACTTTAAATCATATTTCTGTCACAATTTGATACATGTATCAATAGTGTATTGTATCATATTCTCTGAATTGTAAGCAACATAAGTGTATCGTTTCAACACTACTGTGTATGCATGTATGAATAGGCTTGAAAAAAACATCTACACAAACCCTGTTATCAGAAATGAAAAGGTATAAACTGCACAAAAATTTAGTAAGGCACAAAATCTGAAATGGGATATTACAAAATGTTTCAATTCTAAAATTTCACAATTTCTGTCTAACATTTCAAAATCAAATCTTTTTGAATATAAAGTACTGAATGCATTTACAATACTTTAGTACCTGCGATATAGACACAGGCTTATAATCTGAACTCGGTGAATAAATTTGTGTTATTCTCCATCTCTAGATTCTATTTAAAGTCTATGGGACAACAAGATCTTCTCAATTCCTCACATCTACTGACTGTCATATAGCCCCGCATTATAGTGCATACGACAAGATATTCCTCATGTTCACACTCTGTCATATACCTGCATGTCAGTGTATGAGACAACAAGATATTCACAATTCCATTATGTTCACTGGCTGTAAAAAATAGCCACATATTACAGGACATTGAGATCAACCATTGATTGGGGATAAATATATGGTTACAGAGATCCTGCCAGCAATTTCTTTGAGATGGGTAGGTCTCCTACACCTACCTCCTGAGGGTGGGAGTACAATGCCGAATGGGAGCTGATGAGTGACAACGTTATAAAGTACATGTATATGCATACTTAATTTAGGATGACTCTTTAATGACCTTATATAAGTCTTTCACAACAAATACATAAAGTATCTGCACACCCAATTTAGTTTGTTCAGCTGGTATATATACTCTTCTGCTCTTATCACTGCTTCTTCAAAATCTCTGAAAATGGGAACTGGTCTATATGACCCCCATATATCTGAATAATCATCAGTTTATTAACTGTTTTTGATGCTGAAAGCTTTGTGAATTCAGTTTTGTGAACTAAACCCCCTCTCTCAATCTGTTGTTCGGAATGGGAGAACCACTGCAATTTGGCCAATTTAAACCAATTAGGGAACTGGTCTTCATGGTATCTGAACATCATTTTTCACAACTGATCATGTTGTCACTAGGAAATTTTTAATCAATCACATATCTTGGAATTTTGGTTCCTTTTCTTCTCTTTTTCTCAACCTTCATTTCCACATGCTGTGGACCAAGTACCAGCTATTTCCATGTCATCAGTTTGTGTGATATCAGTTCATGTCAGAACAGGAGAGCTTTCCACTTGATCTATAGTACTGACATAGCTTACTGTAAAGAAATCAGTTATCTTCCATTTCCACATATATAAAACTCATTTGTTATGTTCTATATAATTCTAATAAAGCTGATCAATTGAACAGTTCCTTATACTGCTCCAGCTGACAAATGAATTGGAACCAATGGCGAGTTTCTGTAAAAACCTGCAGCAGACTGCAATCATACAGATACTCAAATGATCTCCAGTAAAATGGACTAAGACCTAAATGCTAAATCTATCTTAGCAAAGCTTCACTGAGATCTCCAGTAAAATGGTCTAAGTCCTAATCTGACAAATCATTATTTTTATTTTTCGATTTAAAAAAAATAAATAGAAATGATGCAGTACATATTGGGTAGAACAAATTATGGGAACTACAAATAATACAGACCTGCCAACCCTGACGAGACCGTCTCACTAAGGCAGTTGATTTTAATCCATAAATATGACCAGTTTTCAGTAAGTGGTAACAAAATATAACTGCTATTGTAAAGCTTCAAAACGTATTTAAAAGTTTGGTATTTGAAACATGCAGGAACGGAAAGCATTGTGTTCAACTGAAAAGTATGTACACATTGACCTTATTTACCACTAATACAGTTGCACAAACTTCAGTTCCAAACCCTATGTAGCTCAAGGGCTTGTTGCTATCTCTCAACTTCACTTTATTCTAGGAACTTTTATTCATTTCACGTGATGCTGGCAATCATATCTCCCGCCGTGAGACATACTCAAATTGAGAAGTGATGTCCAATAAACGTAACTGTTTTAATTCACAAGAATCTGAATACTTCTCTTTATTCTTCTGTGCTGATTAATAACACTTTTTATTTTCCCTTTTGTCTTCAACATGCATAACTTGCTGGATGCCATGTTTTAAAAATTCTTTAATCTACAGTTTGAACATGCAGACGCTCTGCATGAAAAAATATGTGCAGTTTAAAGTGTCTGAGGTACTGCTGTAAAGTTAGCCAGGTTCCTTGACTAATTCCACTAATTCTAATATGAAACCCGTACCCAAATCAAACATGGATGAACCTATTATCCGTATTTTTTGGCAACAATCATTTTTCCGTAGATTTTGCTTTTATTCCACAAGTCCATATATTAAGGGTAATTTTTGTAAGTCTTATGGCAAAATCATATGGGTAGGCAGGTTTGATAATATGCATGACCATTCCCCCAGTGGTTTTAAGAAGTTGCATGACAAATGATTGTGCCATGTAAAAACCCCCAATCCTGCGACCTGGCAGCATCTCTGTGGTCAGAAAAAAGGGGATTTGAACCTAAATCTTTTCAGATGAATCCAAGTACTTCACTTAACCCAGGTATCCACCTTACATCCGTAGTCCTTATGACTGACTAATGCTTCAGAAACTGAAAGACCTTTAAGGTTCAAAATCTTTCCAGAGTGCACATTTCTCAGCTAAAAGAATTTACAAGGAAGTAAAACAATTTCAAAATTAGATCGTAGATCATCAGGGCTACAAAGAAAAGGACCCAAATAAATTGGCCCAACTTAAATATATGACTGCCGAAAGCACTTGAAAATGAAACAGCTTCATTGTGTCATTATATCCATTCTTTCCACTGGGATCTTTTTATACCATTCATCTTTCCCACCAAATGTCTGTCCAGCCATAAATCTGTTTCTTAACCTCATCTCGTTCTAAACCACTCTCATGCATTGTTTCAACTGTCTGTCAATAGGGTGTAGTTCATGTCCCCCAACCCCAAAGACCCTGAATGGGGACCAAAGATCAAATGTACAATTTTCAGTTACCTAATATTTCCAAGTCAATAATGGGTCTAAACTTCCTGTTTGCTTTCCAAAAAGGAAATAGCTTTGAATAAAACCCTGGGGATTATGGTCTTTGCACAAGCTCCACTGCCTTTTTTTGGGATGAGCGACTGTATCTCCTGTTGCAGTAAGGCAGACCATAGGATGACAAAAGGTCACCACCAAATAAAATATAATGTCTTCTGACATTCATCAAACCTTACCTATTTAAATCATGCAAGACACTTGTGGCAAAAAATCTGAAATTGTAGACAGCTCGAGGAATATCTACAGTTTTTGACAGCGAGAGTGGTTTCCCTTGATCACGGGACTCAAGTTCAGCAAATTCACCAAGCCTTGACTCCAAAATATCTGCAATTTTAAGCAAGATCTTTGATCTTTGCTGAATTGGTGTAGCTGACCACCTGAAACGGAAGATAACAGATTATTCTATATCGATCCACAGATGTACTAATAGTCTTTCTTAATAGTAATCTATCTATATATTTATCTTATTAACTAGCAAATCTATGAATGGGAAGTAAACGTTACACAACAAAACATTTTTCTGCTTTATCCCACCCACCTCCAAAATTTCTGAAGTCCCTGGGTCCAAGGTTAGTTGTTGTTATGGTCATTTAGGTTTAAATGGCATATTCTCAGACATGACAGGCTATACATGGCAGCCAGCATGATTGGTGGCAGAATAACCTAGGAAGACCCCAGTAAGAACCACTGATCGATGGAAAGCAACCTGCAGCTTTCTCACATACCTCAATTGGCGGAGCCCAAGACTCAATCCCTTGCAGACATATGTGAGATGGCTGTGACTGATAAAGCCAAGTGTTTTAGACCATTTGGCCCCCCAGGCCCCCTGTCCTAATGTTAGTTGCCTATCTGAACTTATTTTTTCAAATCCAGTATGTGGATAGGATTCCAAAATCTGAAAGACTCTTACTGAAAAATTTTTTTCCAGAAAATTCAATTGGTTGCCAGCAATTTGGCCAATTAATACAAAACCATTTAAATGTGTTATAAAAATGTAACAAATAAGATAACATTAATTTGCTTAGCTATAAAAGGTACTGGAAAGTATGTCAGTCAGTTCTAGACTTGCTGTTACTTATTAATCTAGTTATGGTATTATCCAACTGTGCTTCACAAGCTTTCTCTAAAACCCAAAACCTCGTATTTAAAATATTTTTGTTTTATTTCAGAAAACTATATGATGGAATTGTACTCAAGAGCAATATGGCTCCTTAATGTTTTAAACAATTTATTAACACCAAGGTGGTTTAGTAGCTCGAAAATGAGAAACATATTCTTATCAGCCATTTAGAGTCAAGTCTTGAAACAAGTCTTCAAAGATAAAAATAAAGATGAATTATTTTATATTCTTTTTATCATAGTTTAAAATTAAGACAGAGCTCAAAAAAAAACAAAAATTTTAAACACAGGCCCAGGGCTGGTGACTTATAAATATCACAAGCCCCAGCTCAAACCCCACCAGCCTGACTCCAATTTTAATACACCCAAAATCATAGGGACTTGTATCGCTGCTCACAGTTTAACTGTTGTACATATAGTATAAAATAATATTGTATACTATATGTATGACTCACAGTAAAATTGTAAGCAACAATGAATCCCTGTGCCCAAAATTAGAAACAAAATCATATTAAATTGACTTGTGTGATTATTTGGATCACGAGAAATTTCATACAATATTTTTCTCCTGGTCCTGAGGTCAGCCATTGTCTAATTCCTCTAACAATGTCCTTCTTACTCAGTAGATCAACAGTGTTTATGCAAGTTAACATAGGAAGCAAATCTTGATTTATACAGTTTCTGTTTACACTTTGTATGTTGTTCATAGGTGCCGCTTAATTTGTTTAACCAGTATTTCATTGCACTAGAGTAAGAGTGTGCATGGGACAGTAGAATTATTATTCATTCAACTTAACATCAAACACCTGGAACAAAGTGTGGCCGATTTTTATAATCAAAGACAAGAGCCAGCATGACCACATCTGATCCATTTATTACTTATAATACCTCAAAAAACATCCTAAATTTGGCCAAAGCTCTCCAGATTACAACAATAAAGTTACCAATTAACAGCTTTTCATGTATACACACTAGCCTTAAATCCTATTATTCAGCCATGCATCATTGCACTGGAGGCAACAACTGATGGAGCAGTTCCAGTATCCACTAGACTGGTTGTGGCTGGTTTCTGGTACATACATATCCAAAATGGTATTTTAAAATCACATGCATGTTAAAGCCATGTGAGCACTAGTCATAATAACCCAGGCAACCTGTTTTCAATTCATAGGTTACATGCTTTGTACACAAAATTTAGAGATATTGATAGCCGCCATATAAGTAGAGATCTCCATATGGGTGATGGGCATCCATGATAACAGGGGTCAAGCCAGACTTGAATTTTAGGGAGAAGTGACTTCTCCTTCTGGACAGAACAGGGAGAAGTGAGAGCTGAACAGGGAGAAGTAGATGCAAAGCAACAAACACTATATATATATATATATATATATATATATATATATATATATATATATAATGTGTGTTATCTTATTTGAATTATGCCCTCTATTTCCCAGTATTCATATTTGCATTGAACTTTGGATTTAAGCAATACTTTATTGTCAAATAGAAAATTTTCCGAGTTATTTTGGTCATATGACTCTAAAAGAGAATACAGAAACTGCATTGTAACAAACTTTAACTGAGTAATCTGATTACATTATTGTAATTGCAAGTTGGTAAAAATGCTTAATCAACTACCCTTAATAATTTTTTTTATTTATATTTTAGTATTTATTTGTTTTTATCTACTTTCTAATAGTTCACAAGACACTTTCAAAGATTTCTAAATGCGTTTGACAACCCCTGTACCATGTACATGAGGGCAAATGCACGTGTCTGGTGATCACACTGTTCGTCCTCATTTCTTTGTTACGGATAAAACATTACCATAACTATTCACATGTAACACACTAAAATGCATAAAATTACAGACATGGTTTATTTATAGTTGGTATATGAACTAAACAGACACTTGATTCCAGGGTAAACTAGTGTATACTCACCAATTGGTGAGTGTACACATTAGTTTACCCAAGAATCAAGTACCTGTGGAACTAAACCCTTCTTTCCAATCGAATCAACACAGACGTGAGTGTATCTATTTTTTGAAGGAGTGGTTTTCGTAATGTAATCACTCACTTTATATAACTTCATTACAACAGTCCATGATAGGATTGCAAATTTATGTTTTATTTATTTGTTTACGTATTTGTATTAATTTTAGGAATTGATTAAATATTATCTGCTTCGCAGCTTTTTTCAGTATTTTCACAAAGATGGTCAAGTCAGGAAACTTTGACCTAAGTTACAAAGCTTCTTGTGATTCCACAACACAGCATTGTCCCATACGTTTCTGACCTGTATAATTGCATTTTAAAGTTAAATCTTAAATAACATAATACCTAGGTTTTGCTTTCTATGAATTGTATATTTTTCTGAATATATTTTCCCGATGATTTATGAAAACAGACGATCTAATAAACTGGTACTTCCCAAATATAGCGATGTCCGCCATTTTATTTATGTCATTGGTACACTTACAGTTTCAAACTAATTTTATTGACGAAATAGTGTACAAGAGGCAGTTAAAATATCCAGATCACTAAGTTTATTCTTAAAACAGAAATTGGCATTTACATACTATTGTTAAAGTTTCGAAATACAAGTTGTATGTTTTTGTTATCAAAGGATAGCATGCTTAAATCAGGCAGTGATAGGGGCCTAGTTGCTAACTTTCTCGGGAAATGGTTAACGGTCAATCAGCTATCAAAACACATGCCTGTGAATGTGCAAGAGTTTGTCTGTCAGCGTAATTGATATCAAAACTAGGCTTAGCTACTGATGACTTCAAGAATACCTTTCGCTACAACACTAGAACTAACCTGGTTAAGGCGAGGGAGCATCTCAAAAGGTATGATTAGTCAATGTACCTCTAAACAAATCACAGGGCAAAGTAACTTTCGCTTTCCTGGCAGAATAAGGTGAAGTTTACATTTTTTAGGTGACTTAGTTGCCCACTTCGCCTGGTAGTGTGACCCCTGGATATGTAGAGATCTCCATATGGGTAATGGTCATACATGTATTAAGAATTTACTAGTCTTCAAACATCTTGAAAATAAATCAATGCATTTCATCAATGTAATCAAAGTTTCTAATGCAAATTAGATTTTATTTTTTATTTGAAAAACCAGACAGACATCAAACTTACAATACAGCAGGGGTCTGAACTGAAATGTGAAGGGCCCCGTGTGTCAGGCTATTGGATATTTTGAGCACTGTATGGGATAGGCAAAACACATTATGTTCCAATGATCACATATGCAATAACACACTACCACACAATCTTCTTAAAAGCATTTATGGAAGAAGGGATTGACAAAATAATGTCTACAGTGCTGGCTGTGGGGCACCTGCTCAATTAATTGGTTTTGATAAGCCTTAGAGATGACTTTGCACTCTCTACATATATCTTATGATATCTCATGAAAAGTTGGAAAACATAATGACACAACAAATGCATGGAATAATAATGGGTATTTTATGTCTATCTTCTGACATGTCAAGTTAGCAAACTGTTCAGTTGAGGTAATTTGTAATGTCCAGCAGATATGTCTCTTTTGGGATGTCAAAGTTATTGGCTGGGGATCTCAACAGTTTCTTCGTTTTGATCCAAGAGCCACAACTGTAAGCCTCTTGGGCATAACCCAAGGGTCTGATTTTTAAATCTTTGGGTCTGATTTGTTTGGTGCTTTTGGATGTGTTTGAGTTTACCTCCACCTGAGATACTGCATAAGAATTAAATACTGTTGTGTACATGTACATTAGGGGTGAAATGATACACCTGTGCTGCGTATCAATACGATTCACGATACACAGCCTGTGATACAATACATATCGATACACATATGAACTTAGTGGTCTTTCCATCCTGACATACTGGTTGTACTTCCTGTGTGCCGATTACAGAAAAATTGTTATCATATATTTATATGCGATTCTCATTGCGGACAAGAAAACAAAAATATTTTCAAACAGATTACCAATTGGTTGTCAGTAAGTTTTATTGAACGTTTTAGGTCATTTAATGGTGGCTCCATTTAACTCACTTTAGCCACTGGCCCTTTTTTTTGCACTGCATGATTGCTTTGAGAACATCCTAAAACTAATTTCATGTCTCACTTAAACCTGAAAGTCTCAATTAAGCTTGGGAGACATTACGATGGTATCTTCAAAACGGAAGATATTACGATGGTATCTTCAAAATGGAAGACATTACGATGGTATCTTCAAAATGGAAGACATTATGATGGTTATCTTCAAAACGGAAGAAATAACGCAATTTCCTTGTGCAAAGAAAATCTCATCAATAACAAATCTGGACATGGGAATGAGAATGAATACTAACCAAATCTGTCACACTGTTCTTCCTGCAGATGCAAAAGACTACCTGTGGACACAGGTACTGGTATTTGTTAGTGAATAAGGAAAACTACTGGCAACACCCTGTCCTGTTAAGTAATTTTTAAAAAAAAATTTACAAAAGGTTACAAACTTGAGTGGTTTAAATCCTGCCCCTTGCTGATTCAGTGCTAATTTTATTTATTTTATCTGGACCTTCATTCACTGCATAAAAAGAGAAATACCAACTTTGTTCCCCATTTACAATTTGTGACTGAAAGAAGTGTGCAGTAGAAAAGAAGAAGGGGGTGGGGAGGAAACGATCATAGTTCAGTATTTTCCTAACACGTCAAGATCTGTCTCTCTTTCTTCCTGCTCCACTTTTTTAGAGCTCTACTGAAATCAAAATCTTTAAAAGATGTCACCTCTAGTTGTATAAGTACAGCAGAACCTGTCTTGAAAGACCACCTCTTTTGCCAACAAATGATGGTCTCTCAAGACAGGTGGTCTCTCACAGCAGGTAACAATGCTATATAATCGCTAAATTTGTTAATTGAGAGCATGGTCTCTCAAGACAGGTGGTCACACACAGCAGTGGTCTTTCAAGACAGGTTTTACTGTATTAATCTGTTAATTATTTCTGAGCATACTCTGTTCCTTATCTGTGTATGAATATTTTTCTGTGGTTCCTTCTGAAGAGGCATATGCATAGCTAGCTTTGTCAGCTTGAAGAGCTTTGTCAGCTTTTGTCAGTTGGGGAACTGATCTGTGTGCCTGTTATTTACAATTTTCCAGAGGTCACAGATATTTTGGGGGGGGTTACATCTGCTCCAAAATAGGCATTCTCGCTAACATAAACTTATTTTCTTAAATCAGTAGTTAAAGACTGTCATGCCAGATTTATTATCTGTTCTTTAATGCTGTATTAGGGTTTTTAGTCCATCAATGCCATAGTCTTCTTGTGCAAACAGAGGTATTCGAATAAATATCTTTACATTTTAATTACATTTTTTTTTATCCTTATTTATTCAGTTTAAATTAACCCTGATATGGATATATGGTTTTATAGAATATGATCTGTTTTACTGAATATGATCCATAATAAATGTATTGGTAAAAAATAAAAATTGCATTCTACTACAAATTGTCTGTATTTATTTAGGCTCAGTATTTTGCCCTTTCTACATTTAATTTTGAAATATCGCTGAAAGGGAGATTGACCATCATGCCATCTTTTTTGTCCATCAAATATGTACGTCTGCTTCGCATTTAACACCATTTTTGGGCTCAAAATCACTCATTGGTATCTTCATTAGCAATTTCCCAGCTCCAATAATCCAATATACTTCAAAACATTAAAAACTGTTGTCATCATCACTATCACCAGCCGGTATTTGCCAAACAAAAACATAATGAACCATGCCAGGAATCAGACATTTTGGGTTTTCTAGGTAGCCCATATTTTAAATATGCATTTGTAAAAGGTCATTCATGGAAGGTTCAAACTAAGCCACAATGATTTATTCCAGGGCACAATGTGCCAATCAGATTTAGTTTAACAACCATCCATGTCATGCTTGAAGAACCCAGATATGTAAACAGTTACCTATCTGAAAAACCGATGTCGCGACAAAAACAGTTAAATAAAAAGTGTATTCTTCACCGAGCAAATTTTCATATGTGGGACTTTCAACTACAGTGTGGCCCTGCTATAACACGGTAGTTGGGAGCCATAGAACCTGACCATGTTATAGACCGAACAGTGTTATAAGCAACCAGGTCAGTTAACAGAAGAAAATGATGCAAGTACCCGAAAAAATGGGGTAATAAATGTGGGCGCAAAAATACATGCTTCATTGGCACAGTTTTCATCTTAAATCGATGCATATTAAATGAGAAATACACCTGTAGTGAAAACAGAGAAGGCATATATAATATTTTACTTTATCCAGAGAACCACGCATTGGTACATATGTGTACACTGTTTATATATACATGTCTAATGCATAGCAATGAATAAAGTATCAACACCATGTACTCAGCCACGAATCACGTCACATACATTGAATCCATAATACAAGTAATTCCATCGAAAATATGCACACACACAGATTTAAAATATTCAATAATTTTGTCATAGGTTATATAGGTCTGAATTCAGCAGAAAAAAATATCACAATCATGTAACGAATGAAGAAGCACATTTACTTTTTAAGGACGTCCGAAGTTGGTAAAAGTTTACATTTTAAGTGCAGTTGGTAGAGTTCGTAAGCATAAACTTTTTTCCTGTAAAAAGGAAACTTTCACGGCACAGTAAAAATGTTCCAGTTACGTTGGAAAATGAAACAATCCATCAGATTCCATTGCTTTTATTTAAGTTCGGTAATGGCTTCCTTTGAAGAAAGGTTCTTTGTTTTTATTGAAGATTGTAGTCGGCTTTCTTTGATGAAGGGTGCATGCGTTATTGAAGTCACCACTAAAGGACAGCTTTGGAGAACCAAAGAAAAGCCCGTTTCTTATTGTGGCGGCAACATCAAAAAATTGTATTGCGTGATTGAGACGATATTTTTTCCCATTTGCTTAGTACGTTTTCATAACAATCGGTGCTTCAAAGGTAATGTTTTCTTTGAAATTTCAGCTACTATTTAATCTGGGTACCTTTTTTTTAAAAAATGAATTGGCCGTCGTATGGTCAATTGTAGTTACTGTTCCTCCCTGCCTACTGAATAGACAAGTCAGAGGGTTTTTTTTTTTTTTTTTATTTTACATTTATGGTAGTGGAGTGATGCTGCCTTCCACGCATGTGTCAGAAATTTAAAGAAAGGGTAAATCGTCGATAGAGATGCAGGTGTTCTGGTCTGATGACAGGGATTACTACAGAAAACGTGAATGTTCTGAAGGATTTAATTCTGAGTGAAAAAAAAAGGAATTTTACTTACCATCCACATAAAAATGTCAGTCTATGTAAATATATTAATTACTAGCGAGCAGCTGAAAATCCGACGAATATAGATTATGTGATAATGCCTCGTCCGGTTGATCTCTGCTACTAGAAATGTAAATTTGAAAAAAGGCGGATTTCTCAAAACATACAGTACTCATGCTAGATGTCAACATAAGCGGATTATGATATAACAATGCACTGTTAAGATGGTTTGTCAATATGGACAAAGAATTTGTTTATGTAACAATAGAGAAATTTCAGTGCATTTTATACCAAATTTACGGCTTCCTTTCATGGGGCATCTGAATTTCTCCACTCCAAACCAATGGTTGTATATACAAGTTTAAATAGCCAACAATGTCGCCAATAAAAAAAAAAAATTGCCAGATGGTCAATGTTCCCTCTAAGGTGCGCGGCCACGCAGCTCATTAGAAAATGCCGTGCAGCAGTTTCAAAATTCCACACACAAGTTTTGGTAGCAAATACATATGCCGCGCAGCAGTTTCAAAATTCCGCGCACACAGGAAAAATGTTAGAGGGAACGTTGCAGATGTTATATTGTGCCGCCACTAAGGAAGAAAAACAAAATCGCAATTTGTGTCATTGGCAAAGCCCTGTGCGATTCCTGAAAAAATTTGTACACGTTATTTTTCATACTTTTAAGAAGAAAACACTAATTTTTCGTGTATGAGAAAAATGCATATAAAATTTCAGTAGCCACACCACGATCGTCTTGTATTATTCATACGCGATCTCTACCCTAAAATGATGATAAACTTTTTATTGGTTTTTTTATTGTACTTATAAGAAAGAAATTTATTTTTTCGTGTACGAGAAAAATACATGTATATGAAATTTCGGGACCCACACCATGACCATGTTATATCCAAATTCGTGTTATAACGGAGCGTGCTATAGCGGGGTCACACTGTACTTTGCAGGACTTCTCACATATCAATGTTCTCCAAGTGTGCAAATTCATACAAATTTTGCATGATTCACACAATCGCAATGCTGACAGCATCTCTGTTTTATGTACTGCATACCAATGACTGTTGTGCGAAGTTTCTATGTTCCTTTGCTAGTACTTCCTGCTTGTCACGCAGGGATTAAGCTATGCTGATTCCTGATTGGCAGTTATTATTTAACCTGGAGCAGAACATGCAATAACCATCAATAAGATTTCAATGTAACATATTTCACTGTGTGATACACAGCTTTCAAATCTACAAAAGTGGACAAGATAAAATTCAACGTAAAAACTTGGCATAAAAGTGGTTATTAAATGATGAGTAAAGGACTTAATTATATATGTGGAACACGTTTGGAATGTATCGCATATGCTGAACATGCAGCAGGGTTAAGATAATTAACATGGAATGGGGGTGTATGCAGATTATGAACCATGTCACTGTGTTTTAATTTGCTGATGGCGAACAAGCATTCTCAATAGTCTTCATCATTTTTAATAATAAAAATGAGTGCCTAGGATGGCAAATGCTGTTTCAGATAAATTCTATATTTAAAGAATAACAAGGCAAACTAATAATAACTATTTATGACCGCTGAAGACTAAAATGGTTTACACTGGCAAGTATCATTTTGTATCGATTCTCCATCTCTTGTATCAATATGTGTATCGTTACAGCAAATGTATCAATGCATCGACATATTTAAGTATCGTTTCAACCCTAATGTACATTCAATAATATCCCAAGGTTTGAAGTCTCTATTCTTAACTACAGTCAAGGTTTAAAGTTTCTGTTCTGAATGATGTAGGGTAGAGCTGCACAACATTATATATACAAACATGCATTTGTGTGTGTGTGTGTGTGCACGTGATTTGGATTTTTAACTTGCTTTAACAATTTTTCAGTCATATCGCTATGATGTCTGCAGTGTGGCAGTTTATAGTGATGTCTTAAAGCTGAATGCCTTGCGAGGGAGCTGTTAGTACCATTTTTATAAGTCTTTGGTATGACTCAGCTGGGGTTCAAACCCGTGACCTCCTGCATCCAAGGCCATCGGAGCGGTATCAAACATGCATTTAAAAATACATGGATAAGCACAGCCAAAATCAATCAATCACACAGTCAAGATTACAAATAAGTAATGGAATATATAGACTTAAAACATGTTATTCATAAATGCAAATTAGTAATAATACATGGTATGTCTCGCTTCACACATCAACACATGTACAAATACACTGTGATTAGACAAATACAATACAGCAACACTAACACAGATCAAGTTTGAGATTGTTTCTTAAATCATCAAATGGATTTCTAATTATCCACAGTTGTATCTATGTAAACAACTACCGTTTTTGCTCAGTAAGAATGGGAAATAATATTAATTATTAATTGGTGATTGGGTTCAATTTTCAGGGTATTCTGTTATAAATTAGTACAGAATTGATTGATTGTTGCAAATGATTTTAATAAGCTGTGACTTTCCAGTCTCTGTTCTTGCTGGATAACCTGTTTTATTTGTATCCATTGTTATGTATCTGTTAGATTTTGAGTCTAAATAACATCATTCTGTATGGGAAATTATTGGCAAGTTTTCTTACATGACCACACTGCCTGAACCCAGGACCTGAATGCATCCATACAGATGTAACATGTCAGTGATCTATAAAGACAAACACCTTAGACTACTCTGCCACCTACCCCTCCCCTAAATCTGAAGCTTCAAAACTGAAAAACATGGGTAAATTCAAATTATTATGAACATTTTTGGGGAAAATATTATCCAAGATGCATCTGATAAAACATTCCTAGAAACACGAACAAGATCAACACCTGAGGATATGTGATCATATATGGTATCATTTTCACAAGAATGAGTTGATAACAATGGTTTCAATACTCCCTTCCCATTGGCCAACTGAAAATAAGTTATAAATAAATGCAGGACATCATTTTCTTTCAACCAATGAGAGGACAGTATTCCATTCAGCGGGATTTCACTTTCATATTAAGCAGGTGCGATCAGGGCCATGTTGGGCAGTAGCATGGAAAAATGGTCTGGCATTCCTTAAAAGGTATGAAAGTAAGCCAAACTTCGGATACACATACAAAGTCGAATGCCTAAGCTAAACATCAGTACCAAATTTATTACGCTTTGCAAAATGTAGCTTAAATTATCAGCATTTATTCTTAAATAGGTCGTGCAAGAAAAGAGAAAAGTGTCCTCCCTTGTAATTATTATATAGTACATGTATGACAGGTAAATTGTAAGCAACGATACGAGCCCCTGTGTTCTGTATCCTGATGTACGTCACTTTTTCTCCACAGCTGGCCATACATGTGACTACTATGGCATTGTGCTGAGTGAAGACACGAAGCTGGTCATGAGCAGAAAAGCCTGACAGCAGTGTTTATCAGAGTCAATGTCTTACATTGTATGACTAACATGACCCGTATTGTGAATTGTACTTCATATAATTGGGCATTTTATAACTGTCAAAATATCTACCAATGTGTGTGAAAGGTCAGATGAAACTAAAACTATTTACCTAATCATGAACTTTGAGAAACGATAAAAGGTTTAGGTTGCCGAGTGGTCTAAAGCGCTCACCGTTACGATCACCGCCGTCTCACCTCTTTCTGAGCGGGTTCGAGTCTCGGACTAGGCCAATGTGGGTACGCGAGAAAGCTTGCCAGGAGCTTCTCGTGGGTCGGTGGTTCTTTTCGGGATTTTCCCGGGTTCTTCCTCCACCATTTATACTGGCCGCCATGTATAGCCTATCTTGTGCTGAAAAATGGCGTTAAACCCTACAACAACAACAACAAAAGGTTAAGCAGTCATATATATCACCTTGATCTAGTTAACAAGAGACATGTATAAAGTCTACCCTGGGAAAGCGGCATCTGCTGCTGTCACAGCAATGTCAACATCTGTAGCGTCGCTGTCGGGAATTTTGGCCCATACTTTACCAGTGGCTGGATTGTAACTGTCAATAAACTGTTCGCTGGGTACGAATTTTCCGTTGATAAAGTTTTGTATCACAAGACATACAGCCATGGCTATTATTTTCTCCCCTGAAGAGCTCTCTCAAAGACACCACCTCTCAAACCCCTTAAAGGATAATACTGTATTTCGTTTTCGCTACACAGCTACATTAACTAAAGAACTATTTTGAGTGATCCTAATTTTTGTAAATTAGGCTATATAGGGGAACTATATTTAGTTAAAGCAAACAGTTTTATTATCTTGTCCAAGCGCTGGAAATGTATGGATAGATTTATTTAATAAATACTAAAGCATATTTCCTGCCGAGCTATAATCCAGGACCGGCACGAATGAAAGAAGGAAGGTGATTGGTCACTTAATTGGCCCTATAATATGTATGTCGTTTCTCAGCACGTGCTATTGTT
This sequence comes from Megalonaias nervosa, assembly GCA_016617855.1. Lineage (NCBI taxonomy): Eukaryota > Metazoa > Mollusca > Bivalvia > Unionida > Unionidae > Megalonaias > Megalonaias nervosa. The sequence goes on along the minus strand of JAECUM010021809.1, from coordinate 27,267 downwards.
TACACATGATTTATTCCTCAGCATCGTCGCAAGATCATTTAATCTCCCAGGTTTGATGTAAATTCACCCTGTTCTTGGTAGGTTCTGTGAGGTTAATGTTCAGTTAGTTTGAGACGTAAATTATGAATCCGTGTAACTGTCAATACCAATAACAACAGCAGCAGCAGCAGCAATAATAATAATAATAATAATAATAATATCTTTGGAATTTGTTTAAATTTAAAGATCGATCATTATTTGACCAGAACCAGCGAACTCTTTCAAATATATATATATATATATATATATATATATATATATATATATATATATATATATATATATATATATGTGTGTGTGTGTGTGTGTGTGTGTGTGTGTGTGTGTGAAAGATTGGACTTCCGGTATACAAGAGGTGACAATCACAATCAATGTTCTCCCCAGAATTTCCAGATTGTATGCTAATAATAATAATAATAATAATAATAACAATACGGCTACAGATAACACATGGGTGGGTTTGGGGTATACGTGACATTAACAGCTGTATCATCATAAATCTGCATAGGCAATACGATGAATGTAAGAAATATTGACTATATTTAGAATGTGAGTGTAGAAGTAGAAGATTAGATACATGTACATACCAGTGCAGAAGTGGTTTGGGGTCAGGCTTCACGTAATTGAAATATTGATAATTTCATTCTGACGTCATCACTGGCATTCAGCCAATCAACCACAGCTATCTGCCTCATTCGAGTAGGTGATTGACTCTGTTTTATCCTTTTGGACACTTGTCTTCGATAGCGAAGAGAATCCTTCATGCCTGTTATCTTTTAATTTTAAAACTGAATATTTATAACCAATAACATGTTGAAATGTGTCCCCAAGATTTTCCTTGATTCGGTTTGAGAAATTCTATCTAGAAGTTACCGATACTGTTCACATTTTGTTGAGTTTTAAGCTGGGTATTGAACGTGGTGTGGGGTGGGGAGGGGTTCTCGGATGGGATGCTTCTTTTAGCCGAACAAATCCCTGAAATCTACATCAATTACAAAAATGGAAATTAGTGGTTTATCTCTGGTAGTGAAATCTGTCTTGATCTTCCTGTTATTTGTGCGCAGAGTCCAGGTCCTAGTTCTACGGGTAGACCCAACAAAACCAATCAAGGATGCAGAACACATCTACATGAGTCACAATCGTCATATTGGCTTCTCAATATTACCAGGCCACATCATCTTACCGAGGAACAAGAGACATACTCACAAAATACATTATTTACATGGATGGGCAACTCTCAGCCTAATCTGACAAGTCCAATTCGGGTTAGTGTTTCTGTACTAACGCAATAACTCCCGCTCCACAGCACATGGTTTGACAGAAAGGGCTGATACGAACGACGAGACCTTTACAGAGACGGCAAGTACAATGGATTCAAGTATTAGAAATTTAATACTAGAAAAATATAAATAAAGGAGCTTAGTGAAAGATCTATTGCTATTGACTGTTCCCTAGTGAGCTGAAAATTAAAAAAATGAACAAATCAAAATATGGTCTTGTACAAGAAGATTGAGAAGAGATGGGAAGAGTTAATGAGATGGATGCAAGACTGCAGGCGAATGAAAAAGCTAGACCAACAAGAGGCCCATTACCCTCGAGAGAATTTAGTATTTATGGTGTGCCTGAAAACCGCGAAGAGAAATGGGAGGATGAAGAAAAATCTAATAAAATTTATTTCAGGGACTTACTTCAATTCGACTCTGAGAGGATAGAAGATGAAAGAGTTCATTGGCTGAGATCAATCGAAAACCAAAGATCCGCGATTATCAATTTTTCCAAATATAAAAACAAAGAGAAAGTGTTGAGACGCTATAGAGAAACAAGGAAAGAAGCCAGTGAAGCAGACGCAGGACCACGGCGGCTGAGAATGAAGATACAGAATATTTAACATACGTGTTGCTGAGGATTTTCATTCCGAGTGTTTAAAGCTCATGCCAAGCCTCTACCCGACATTGAAGAAAGCATCCATAGAACAAGGAAAGAAGGCTGTTTACAAATATGACAAGTTAATAATAGACGGTTACAACTGTGCATTAGATGATATTAGACATGGTTTTGTTCTTGCAGACAAAAGATAGGACTCCGGCTTAGGCCTACAAAATGTTTATGATGAGAACTATTCTACTTCTGTTTTAGATTGTATAGTATGGATTATATCTGGATTAAGTAGCAACATTTCTAGATAAAATAGGTCAGATTTTATTCACTCTGTCGAAAAATTTTATATACTAGGCTTTTATTGAAACGTGGGAAGAAACTAAGGATCAGTTTAATATTTATGGTTACAAAAGCTTTGATATCGTGCGAACTAAATTAGAATCAGCTAAAAGAAATTAAAGTTTGGTCTCGGTGCTTCTTCGTGAACTCTTCTTCAAGCAGTTTATTATATCCAGAGATGAAAGGTGTCACAAAAATATTGTTTGGTTAGTTATATCTTCTAAGGCAAGCATACTGAAGTAGAACTTAATGCTTGGTTTTGTCTCTATATCACCTGAATACCCCTTCACTCCGAAGAGAGTGGGTACACAGTGGGATAAAATTGAAATAGTTTACCTAAAATCGAAATATGCGGACTAAAAATTAATAACTCCTGATGAGTTTAATGCCTATACGGGTCCTGAGCCAGATTTTATCAAATATAATAGTGTTATAGATTTAATTCAATAATTTATTTACACAGAAGACGATGACGTGCGGCGTGGCTAATCAAGACGTAAGGGAGATTAATTATACCATGAAGAAAAACTTCTACGACCATGTCAAATGGCTGGGTTGAGGATTGCCAATGGTAGATGTGGATCAGATAAAGGCATAGGCAAATTTACATGTATCCATGGCAACTCGGGGTCAGCAATAGATTATGTTTTAGATGAAGTATGTGTTTTAAACAATATATCGCCCTTTGATGTAGGTGATAGGTTGAAATCTCTTCATATGCCCATTGTATTTTCCCTGGATTAAATGGGCAAATTAGAACAAAATGCTTTACGTGACTCTGGGAGTCATGGAGTAAATAAATACACATGGAACAAAAAAGTTTTATATTTTATCAAAATTGGCAAGGATCTTTTTATCTCAAAATACTATTTAAAATGATCTCAACAATAACAAACTCAATGAATGCCTCGTAACAATTACTGCTATTTACCATGATGCAGCAAACCCAACGAAGACAGTGAATAAAAAGCAAAACCTAGCTGGTACTTCTCCAAGAAACTTCCTGAAGGTCAGCCTTGGTTTGACAGAGATTGAATAGGCGCTAAAAGTAAACCCTTAGGATATCAAAGACAATTTAGATTCAAAGGCCTAACTGTTACACTTGCAGATTATAAATTTTATAGAAATGTGTAAGTCTTTTACAAAAAGCAAGCGAATGCAATATGAATTTAAAAGTAAATAGCTTTTTATCTGCATTATACTCTAAAAATACGCACCTTTTTGCAACTTTTAAAGAATCCGAGTTTTTGTGTACAATGCAGTATCACATCTGCAACTTGGTATGAATAGTTTATAAAATTATTTAATCTTTCCAGTTATGATGACCTGACTCGGGAAAAGGAAAACATTCAATTAGTTCATGAGGCTTTAGATAGAATGATCACGGAAGTGGAGTTCAGGCAATCATTGACTAAACTGAAACATGACAAAGATGCTGGCGTGATGATGATGTTCGTCCTTCGATCTCGAAGACGACCATGACTTCAAATCTGGGCTGGTCTGTGAGTGCGCAGATGGCTGGTGAGGCCAATCTGTGCTCTGAAGAGTCTACGGTAATGAGGACAGGGAATTGCCGGGGGCTGGATGGACTGAAGGTCGGCGCTGGCTCTGCTCTTCCTCTGCTGGCGTTTCTGCTTGGCCTCGTTGATCCGGTGCTCTTCAAATGCAGCTGCGCCTGAGTTGATCTGGTGACGCCAGGCAGCGTGGTCTTCGGCAAGCTGCTCCCAGCTGTCTGGGTCAATGCCACAGGACTTCATGGAGGCTTTGAGCGTGTCCTTGAACCGTTTCTTTTGGCCTCCTCGGGAACGCTTGCCTTCAGCGAGTTCCCCATAGAACAGTCTCTTTGGGAGGCGCTCATCAGGCATACGGCAGACATGACCAGCCCAGCGGAGTTGTGACCTTCTGAGCATGGCATGGACGCTTGTCATCTCTGCTCTCTGGAGGACTTCTGTGTCAGGAGTCTTGTCCTGCCATTTGATGTGGAGCAGTTTTCTGAGGCAGCGCATGTGGAAGGAGTTCAGCTGTTTTGCATGACGACTGTACACCGTCCATGTCTCACAGGCGTACAAGAGGGAGGGCAGTACTACTGCGCGGTACACCTTGAGCTTGGTTGGCAGGCTGATTCCTCTTCTGTTCCATACAGTATTGTGAAGTCTGCCGAAGGCTGCACTTGCACGAGCAATCCTGAGAGTGACCTCTTCATCGATGGAGATTGTGCGCGACAGGGTGCTGCCAAGGTAGATGAACTTGTCAGCAACAGCGAGCTTCTGTCCATTGACGGTAATGCTGGGTTCGGTGTAGGGCACTGAGGGTGCAGGCTGGTACATGATTTCGGTCTTCTTCGTACTTATTGTGAGTCCGAAGTCTGTGCAGGCTTTGGAGAACCGATCCATACTTTCTTGCATGTCAGACTGAGTACCAGCATTCAAAGCGCAGTCGTCAGCAAAGAGGAAGTCGCGGATGGTGTCTTCCTGGACTTTGGTCTTAACCTGCAGTCTTCTCAGGTCGAAGATGTTCCCATCAGTGTGTGTATGGGGTGTTCAGGGAGGGGTAGTGGTGGAGTACATGCTTTATCCAGCGAATTCTTTCTATATACTGGCTACATAACTACACCAATATTGACAATATTATTTAATAAAACTCGTCGATGTTGGGTATTGTCCAGAATATTACTCAATGGCTATCATAATACCAATTCTGAAGAAAGAGGGTACAAATGAACCTCACAATTACAGAGGCATTAGTTTACTACCTATATGAAGCCAAGTTCTAATATCAATTTTAAATAATTGGATAAATTAATTTCTGCTCGAAAGCCAATTACTGTTGCGAAGAGCAAGCCAGATTTAGAGCGGGTTATTCTACAACAGATAATATGTTTATCTTATATACATTCATTTGTAAATATTTAACAAAGCGTAGGGTTAGATTCTATGCAGCATTCATAGACTATGAAAAAGTCTTTGATGTGGTATAGAGACGTGTACTGTACCAAACGTTGGTTAGTACAAATATTAGTGGAAAAATATAAAGAATCATTACGGCAATTTATAATGAGCAATTTTATTACTGATTAATTTAATTGTCCCATACAGCAAAAACTATGAAACGATTTTGTATTGTTTCAGGTGTCACCGCCGTATTTGATCTACAATTTAATTTTACAAATGGCCGAGTACAAGCACCTTTTTTCGCTGGCAAATTCGAGCGGATCGTTTGCACTCTGATAGCCAGTATTAACTGTGGAACAAAAATCACAATGGATAAAAATCTTACGGCAACATACTACAACCCGTGTAGTTGCTAGTCGTGGCAGTTAACAAAAAGCTGGCAGACGCCGATGAAGTCTCACTCGATATTACCTTGGATTGACTCACGAAGCACGCCATGTGGCAGATTTATCTGCCTGCACTAAGCAAAGTCTTCCGGCCGCAATTTGATGTTTCATTCCCTGATGAGGTGCACCAGGCTGACGCCTTGCTTGTATTACACATACAAAAGTACGATGACTGCGATTGACGTCGCCAGACGTTCTAACGGCTGAACCCATGACCGCAAATGAGGCTTCCAAGGTCATTGAGACGTTGGTACGTATTTACAAACAGGGGCTACCAAAGCTGCTGTTAGAAATTAATGGGTTCTGGATCGTAACTCTTAGCCAAACACAACGTGCAGAGAATGCAATTTGAGTCCTGATGCACTGGGCAGAAAGCATTGTGGCGATGTTCAATCGCACTCAGACCGAGGGGCTGTTTGGGCATCAGTGCACACAAGATATGTTGTTTTTGCAGCCGAAAGCGAACCTGCAGATCTTATCACCGTTTTAATTTGCCGGCTATTTGCCGGCACAAAACAACGATCTAACAGGCAAAGAAACAAATGACTGCCAGTTGTTTATTCTAAATATTAACGAGGTGTATTGATATATTGTTAATTATGGCACCGATCGCCTCATTCCAGAGACTGAAATATAACTAATTTTTCTTATATGCAGTGCTGTGTATTCTATTCTTTGTCTATGTTGTATATTAGAATCTTTGTATGAAAGTACCCGATATGTCCCATTTTGCGTTTGGCAACCAGTTCAAATTCCGCATTGCCCATTTTGATTCAAGACAAAACATTCATTAAGTTTCAATGTAAATATGGAAAACAATTCCTCCATTCTAACTTTTGCAATCTGATTATTTAACATTAACACATAGAGAGACAAGGTCAACGTCTTAAAATACTGGAAATTTTCAAGTTTGAAAGTGTTAAAGGAATTCTCAGACATATATACAATCAGAATTTAGCTCAATACCTTTTAATGCATTTGTATTGTAATAAATTTGGGGTATGCGCCATTTGTATCTACCTTTCTCTTTTAAGGATTTCTTAGATGTTTGTGATTACTTGTTTGATTATTGGAAGTCGGTGCTGGGGAGATAGGCATCAGCCCGAATAATTAGCCAATTACTAGGGGAAAACATCACGGAGTGCAGTGTTAGTGAGATTTCATGATGAGATATTTTAGTTGTAGTGAGTACAGTCAGAGCCGCATAAGTGTCCCTATAGTTCCGTAGTCCCTATTCAAATCCAATTGTGTGGATTGATCGTGCGACTTCATGTGCAGTTTTTATGATTGGGGACTGGTAAATTGTAAATGGAATAATTGAGAACGGACTGTTTAATCATCTGTAGTCGACGTTTATTGTTGCTATGATGGTAAATATGGTGTAGAGTTACCGGCACAATGAGGCTTAAAATCATCATTTGACTGACTGGGAGTAGCGTAGCGAAAGTAGTTCCCAGTATTTGGTGGTTGACTTGTATATTTTTACGGTGTGAACTACTGGCGGTACTTAACAGAAATGTAATAAGGAGAAACCATGCAGTTGTGAGGTTGTCAGGCAATTGTGAAGTTGAGAGATTTGTGGTCATGCATTAATTAGAGGAAAATTATTTCTAGTCTGGGCAAGTTGGAATTTCCTGTTTACAACAGTAGTTCTATAGGCGTCCTTGTAAAATAAGGGCAAGTTATAATTTTCGTCAGCGTTGATAAAGAAACCTCTTTGGCGTATTACAGTATTGTTATAAGGAATAAATGAGCCACGTTTCCAGTATGCGTGTTACGTACTGTTGATAATTCGGCTATTTTACCGTCAACAAGCTTTGGAATTGACATAGGTCGGACCATCATTAATTTTCCTCTATATTACATACATTACTCCATGCTGAACTCAGACCAACATTCCAATCACATATTATGTCCTGCGGGTGACAATACCATTATTGACTATAACACGACAAGACTTGACTGCACTTTTTGTTTTGCTGTTATTTTTGACAGCTGGCCAATCAGCTATAGTATATGGCCGTATCTCATATGACGTTAAGTGTGCACTTGCACCACATGACTTTTCGTGAGAATGATAAAATGCATCTCAAATAAAGAACGATCACCAGCTATTCCATGGTAAAACAAACAGGTTAAATCATCAATATTGCTTAATGAAAGACACTACCAAAGAACGCCTCTAAATTTATATATGAACTGCTTAGATGTGTAGTGACCCTAAAACATTTTACACTGGTTTGACCCAACTCCTAAACCTTCGAGGTTGTATGGCCAAGTGTTTACAGAACTTTTGATCGCGCATATCATTTCAGTATTATATGAACATCTGTTCGAATATCAGTCTGGATGCAAGTGATTCATACCGTATCATAGCCAACACAAATTCTACAAGACATGAATATGTGATAAAAATAAAATCCAGTATATTTTAAGCAATAAAATGAATTACATGAGACAAGATTACGATTTTTATCGTCTTGATACTAGTACACATTAAAGTGTGATTCACTGTACACACAGTCGACACAGCTTGTCAGCCTGTTCATTTCCATATTATTTCTGAAAAAAAGCGGAATGTGAGAAATCGCACCAGATTCATCTGTGTGTGTGTGTGTGTGTGTGTGTGTGTGTGTGTGTGTAAATTACCATGACCAAATAAGAACACACATATTCCGTTATTTTAATGCTTAAATTCTCGAGAATTTCCGCTATCTTTCTTGAGTGTTACCATTAAATTAAACGTTTCGAACACCAAAACTATTCTGAACGGGCAATATAAAAACTGCAGTAGCAAAAACAACACGAACAAAAAGAAAAAATCTTAAGCAACAAATTTCTTAATGTACGAGAATTTGAACAAGTTGTGCTAGAGTTACGATCTGTTTAAATTTATTGGCAAGTGAGCGGATTCAGCGAGCAATCAAACCGAAAGCAACTCTGAAACCTCCCTTCGTATGTTGTGTGACGCATTACCTAATGACACATACAGTATTTATTTTGTCTAAATATAAATGAGCACGGTTAGAATATACGTTATCTTGATTATTTTAATTGCAAAATATACAAATTCATTAGATCTTAGTACAATGTCATTTCTCAAGTGTCTGGAAATTTTCACTGTAAGCTCCAAAGTGTTGCATAATCGCATTAAATAAATTCTTCTAGTTTCCTTTTGTTTGTCAGAAATTATTACATGCCTATGAGAAGACGCGGGTACAGGTCCAGAGAGAAGACTTGGGGATTGATCCAGTGCAATGAAGTGGGTTTAAGGTTAGAGCGAAGACCTGGCTATAGGTCCTAGTAAAGACGCAGGCATGGGTCCAAATAATAGCCTTGGGCATATGTCCAAAAGCTATAGCGTTGGTATAGGTCCAGATATCAGTCGTTGGTATAGGTCCAGAGATCAGTTGTTGGTATAGGTATAGAGATCAATCGTTTGTATAGGTCTAGATATGAGTCGTTGGTGTAGGTCTAGAGATCAGTTGTTAGTTTAGGTCCAGAGATCAGTCGTTTGTATAGGTCTAGAGATCAATCGTTGGTATAGGCCTAGAGATCAGTCTTTGATATAGGTGCTGAGATCAGTCGTTAGTATATGTCCAGAGATTAATTGTTGGTATAGGTCAAGAGAAGAGTCGTTGGTATAGGACTAGAGATGAGTCGTTGGTATAGGTCTAGAGATGAGTCGTTGGTATAAGTCTAGAGATCAGTTGTTGGTTTAGGTCCAGAGATCAGTCGTTTGTATAGGTCTAGAGATCAGTCGTTGTTATAGGCCTAGAGATCAGTCTTTGATATAGGTCCAGAGATCAGTCGTTAGCATATGTCCAGAGATCAGCCGTTGCTATAGGTACATAGATCAGTCGTTGGTATAAGTCCAGATATCAGCCATTGGTATAAAGCTAGAGATCAGTCGTTGGTATGGGTCTAGAGATCAGTCGTTGGTATAAGTCCAGAACAACGACAAGCGAGTAGACGTTAATACAGGTGTAGAGAGAACATGTTGGTATAGGTCCATAGGTACGATGTGGATATAGACCCAAATCTAAGAAGTGGGCATAGCTCCAGAATAAAGACCTGGATAAAGATGCTGTACAATAGCCTCATTCTCTATAACATAAATTGGAAAGGGAAAATAAAAGCATCTCTAGGCTTTTAAGAAATTATAATCTGCATTCACCTTTTTTTGCGGTGGGAGAACTTAGGACTTATGATATTGCTCAAAATATCAAATAGCTTTAGAACAGGACACGGTGTTGTTTATCTTTTCTCATAGAAAATATTGACGGTCAAAGATATTTTGCTAATGTAGATGGGACTTTGCAAAATGAGAGTCCCCATATATGGCACGTTTCAAAATTACGCAATATTATTTTGGCTTTAATATTGTGCTGACTGGAACATATACGTTGCAGTAGTCTTATACAAGGGACTTTCTGGCCCAAACCCCTAATTTGAATCTGACAACAGCATGATTACCCCCCTCCATGGCCCCCTCAAGTTAGTCTAAACAACTACGAAAACAACTTTCTTAAGGTAACAAAATTTATTTCATAATCGTTTACTTGTCGAGGACATGTTATTGAATCATCATCGTCGTCAAACAAAATAGGACTTTGATCCAGAAGCACCCCTTATACAAGCATACTTATATATTTCACACAAAATTGCTAGAGAATGTTATATGATATTTCACACAAAATTGCTAGCGATTTCTAGAGACATTTTTAACATTTCAGCTTTTGCAATAATATAAACTCTCATCATCATGATAAAACAAATACATATTTAATTTACCGCTGATAAGAGAATCCAGTTCTAACATTTTGGTAAAGTTTCCATGAGAAACTATTGTTTGATCAACATAACATTTTTTTTTAGCTCATCATCAACTGTAACTTTTGTGTCTTTGTTTTGCAGTATCGGATTATAAAGATTATCCATAGTTTTAGAAAGCTCTTTTCTGATTATTGCAAGTTTATCAAAATGTTCTGAATAATCATTGCAAACCAGAGATAACTTTATCTTGTTTCTGTATTTGAAGTACGTGCTATATTTTTACCCTGGAAGAGAATTCTCTTCCTCTTTAATGTGGTATCTTCCACGGTAATATCTTCCATTATATTTCATATGTTGCACAAAATTTGCTGATTACTGGTTATCATATTTCAAAGCTCTGTTGGTATCATATCAACAAGTAAATCGTCTTTGACTCGTAGTTCTTGTATCAGATCTAGCATTTGAAACGTTTCACCTCTGAGATAAACTCGAAGTTGATTCAATACTTTTTATAAGGCGCTGTTGCTATCTTACAAGACGCTTCTTTGTTCTTATATTTTGGTTCTATTTTTTGCTGATCGCTGATAACGCAATACCTGCTCCGGATACTATCAGCAATAATGGATTTGCTGTTCCTCCAGCTGATGGTATTCATTCTGTTGTTAACACAATATTGACGTAGTTTAGCACGCTCATGATTCTGCTGTTATATGTTCTTACACGTCTGATACAATCAAGTTTTTTATGATAGTACCTGTATGTTTTTATCAGCTTGTTGCTGTCGTTGTCTGAGAGACTAGATGATATGTGATTGAAATCGATCTCATCTTTTTTAATCATTATTGATCTGCGCTAATAAATTTTACAGCGCAAAAGTAAACTTTTCCACAGCAGCAGCTTTATCAACCAGATCATAAAATTTACTATTAACAGGATCATCAAGAAAATTTGTATAACCAACATATACCTCAGATTATGTAACTTTATACCGAGGATCATTTAAAAAATTTGTGGTAAATGGTATTTAAAAAAATGTGTGTATTTCGGTTATATCATTCACAATATCTTGGTAAACATCTTTTGCTGATTCTATATAACCTGTTGATATAAATAAATCGAAGATTCTGATATTTTTAAGTAACATGTGTTGTTTAAGTATTGCATATGCTGTTGAAAAGGATAAAAATCCACATTTACCAACATCCAAGTTGATCTTATTTGCAGGTTGGTTTAAATACCAGACAATCAGATCTTTAATATTTTCGTATTTATTTTCCGTTAGTAAAATTTCAGCTTCCTTTTTATAATCTTTGAGTAAAATCTTTTTGTGAAGAATATCATCAGCTACTACATCTAGTTTAACGGGTTTAATAAAATTGTTAATACTTGTTATATCATCAAGTGTGTTATAGAACAAATCTTGCTCAGCACCGCTGTAAGATTCAATCGCTGACTCAGTAGCATCTAGTGCTATCAAGTGCCGAATTTATCTGTTGATCAGAATAATTTTTATAATCAATGTTCGTCAACGAGTCAACCAATATCATATACGCTGTCGCCAGCGGATTAGCGTTATCATGATAATCTGCTACCGCGAGTAATATTTTTTTTTTTTTTGAAAATCAGGAAACCCACACCAAGCTCGCGAATTATTCTGCGTTTAGTAAAACTGTCACTTGTCCTGCGATTTTTTGTGAGTCGATTGTTTAGTTCTGCTAGTTCGTTGAGTTCAACATGAACTGCTTAAAATCCATCTTGTTCTGGCTTTTTTTCTACCGTGAGATTTTGCTTTCACAAGGTTAGATTTGTTAATAGTTTTTGAATTTTCATTGTTAATCTCGAGCACCGTCTTTGTCAACAGCATCTCAACTTTTAGTCTCTGCTCTTCGCAATCGTTTGGATGACAGTATTTACTGATAATATCAAATCTCGGATAGATTATTTTAGCTGTGGACCTCTCATATCTGCAACTCTGAAAATTGTTTTCTTTATCTGTTAAACCGGGAGATTCTAAAGTTAAACTTTTCATTTTTGCGATTATACTTGCCGCTCGTGCCACATTTGACCTCTCTGGGTCTAGTTGATCAATATTAACTACCACCAATACTTCTGTTTCAGGATTAAATATAACATCGTGAAACTTTTTGAAGACTGATCAACAGAGGCTCGACAGACTTTATAAACTACATTTACACTAAATCATCAATCGCTTACAGCTGAAACATTGTCAGACCAGGGTAAGGGCTTTCTGCGTTGACAACACATATCCGAAAGTAAATGTACATGTTAACCACGTTAGCATCAGCGACAGTAAACTGTTGACTCATTGTGATATAAACACCCGTTGTGCTGTACAGAGCTGTCCATGTAGTATTATCTGTCAATCCCTCTAATCTCCAGTTTTATATGTAGCCGACACCAGCATTTAATCGTCCTAGTAAATGAAACTCCCAAATTGCAACAGCTGCTGGAGATTGTATTTTTATCCAAAAATTGATTATTTATCCATATGTTGTCCACTCGAGACCTCCTGATATAGCGCTGTTAAACGAAAAAGCATTATTTGGATTATTCCCAGAGTATTGTGTTGACGCTGTCGCTGTAAAACCCAACGATTATCTGACGAATCAACAAGATGTGGAATATAACCGACGTTACTGCGAGCTCGTTTTGTGTTGCCAACAACAACAATATCTACGTACAGTTTATTTACAATATCTGATACAGCAACAGAATTAGGATAAAAAGCAACATAAACGCCGATAATTCCGTGCAACTAGTTTCGCATTTAATGTATTCTTCTTCAGGCACAAAATAATTTGAAAGAAACGGATGACGTCTTTTTATTTTAAAATAACAATTACGTCATTACGTCATATGTATGTATATATATATATATATATATATATATATATATATATATATATATATATATATATATATATATATATATATATATGACAGGATCTAAAAGATACACGAGCCCCTAATGAAACCTGAATCAATAAAACAATAAAATAAAATAGAGACAAACAGTTATACATATAATTATGTTGTTATAAAGGATATACAATTTATCAATTTAAAAAAAAATAATACAATTTTATAAAGTGCATTGGTATTAAGGCCATTATTAAAGTGCGCTGAAATATTAGAGAAAAATGAATAATCATTGCTTTTATAAAAAAGATATTGGGATCCTCAGTTTTCCTCTAGTAATTCAATGCACTTTAATACCAATAGTCACTCTCTAATCGATTTTTCTTTCAAGCCAATAGATATTGTGCATGGTGACATGAATGGACTCATAAAAAAACTTCTTGGATTCATAAGTTAGATACTTTGTTTCCTAATGGCCTTAATACCAATGCACTATATAATTGTAAAACAAAATTTAAGTTGATAAATTTTTTTATCCTTTATAATTATATGTATGAGTGTTAGTCTCTATTTTATTTTATTATTTTACTGATACAGCAACAGGAACATATGTTGATGTTATCTTGCTGACGCCCATATCAATGGCCGCTGTGGTTGTGCCTCCGGTTCGTTTAACGTAAATATCATCAGCTGATGTACCTGAAACAGCAACAGTATTATTTGCTGCCGCGTCTACGTACAACTTGTTTGTCAAATCAAATGCGGCTACCCGATTATAAGTCGTTGTTATCTTGTTCGATCCCATGTCTAACGTACCTGTCATTACCACAAAATTTTGTCTGACAAATTTTACGTTTGCTACCCAGCTATCGTTGGACAGTGGAGTATTATCAAGCCGAGCGTTGTATATCACCTTTCTGCCCATGTCTAAAGAACCTGTAATTGCTCCTCCAGCAAGTTCTGATATGTTGTCAACGATCCTTTCCGCTGATCACAAGATACTGCATCTGATTCTTCACTAGGAGGAAAGTCTGTTGGTAGTCCTGTTATCTTACCACCATTTGTAAATGAAATAGTACCTGGTACAAAATCACCAGATTTATCTATTTGTAAATTTGCCACTGTATTAAGTTGGTTGATACTTGTCGCCTGAGATAGATTTTGATTAGACAGCGGATAAGCTATTTCCAGGTTTATTATTTTCTTACCTGTCACATTGATGTCATCAGTCATTATACCACCTGCGAGTGTAAGTTTATCAGATACTGCAGTGGTTAGCATCAGCGTTGTTTAACGGATATGATGTGCTGATATTTAGTATCTTATTATTGCTCATGTTGATGTTGCCGGTCATTATACCGATGGCAAGTGAAAGTTTTCAGATGCAGCTGTGGTTAGTTTATTATAACTAACGGCTTTTGTGTAATTGGCGTTGATAGGAGGATAAGTTGTTTCTAGATCTGACACTCGTTGTCCTGACATCATAAGGTTGCCGGTCATTATGTCACCGGATTTCTTGAGATAATTTGTTAGATCAACATCTGTTGTTGCTGCAGTTGTTTCATGTTATATGATGAGCATAATAAACTTTGATATCGAGCGAGCAATACAAACTAAACACAACTACGAGCTATCTTATTGTCATTACCTGATAGTCGGACGAACTGGATCTGGCAAAACAAACTTGCTAATGAACTTGCTGCTCAACGACATATACAACTACGATCGGGTGTATGTCCACACGATTAACCCTCAACAGGACAAATATGAGTTGCTGAACGAGTATAACGAAAACCTAAAGAATGATCTTGGTGCTGATCGACTGATGCTGCTAATCTCATCGAAGGAAGCTGGAAACACGTGCACATAAATCGATAATGAAATAGTTGAAATACTTGATCATCTAAGATAGAATGGATCCTTAACGACGGAGGAGTGTTATGTGTTACATAGCGACTTAATACGCTAACGCAAAACCATATTATGGTTTTATCTGCGAATGCAAATAAAAATGTCGTCGATGACGTGCTACTCGACTCATCTCAGACAACATCAAAGAGCACAAACTTTTCCGGTTTTTTATAATCCTGTTATTGAACTTGATCCTAGGTCCCCAAAGCAATGTGAGATCGGATTAGCATCAGTTACTGTTTGGCACTCTATGGCAAATGTTAAAACTAACGTCAACAATGATTTTCCATTCGACATATATACAATGGCGTCATCGTCTGGAAATCTGTTAAGATACCACAAGGCGCTTACAACGTCACATATATCAACAAAACAATAAAATATCTTATAACTGCTGTCAGTAGTGGTAAATTATCTGATAATTTCCAGATCATTTGGAACTACAACATGTTACGAGCAAGAATAACATTAAAATTCAAATTGTTTATTGATCTTAGCGGCCACGACACAATAGGATCATTGTTAGGTTTTAACAAACAATAATAATGATCAACATCTGCGACAATATCGTATGACCGCGAGTCAGCTGTTAACATTACAGATGTAAACACAGTATTGATCAACTGTTCTATTGCAACTAGGTCATACATAGCACGAGGTAGCCAAGGACAAACGATTTTTTCGTTGAGCCCTGATGTTCCACCTGATTGATTAATGCAAGTAAATCTGAGACAGATCATGTACTATCCTATTAGTGTCAAAAATCAAATATCATCTATCACGATGCCACTTAAAAATCAATCAGGTCGTCGGATTGATCTTAACAATGAAATTGTTACTTACTATCTTCATCTGAGCGTCAGTAGCTGAGAAAAGTCAATATTTTTATCAGACAATTTGTATAACAAGATGAAACAACGAACAGTTTATCACAAAAATCGTAGGTGTTTTATTTCTCGAAATACTTTTTCAAAGATAATCGAAAATATACCTGGAATAACTCACAAAGTAGCACCAATCGCGTTAGACCCGTCAAAGGCTTTTGCAACAGGAACCGCATCTGCAGCTGGAACAGCTGTCGGACAATAGATCGCTGATAAAATTAAAGATGGTGTGCCAAGCGCCCGGATATAAAACAGCTTATTTCTGAAATAGAACCATGATCGGAAACAGCACATGTGATGATAGCAGCAACAAAAAAATTGTTGTCTCCAGAAAGTCAATAACACGAGCTATACCAAAGTCTGATGTTGCTGAGTCTTAGATGATTGTTAACCAATAACGATTTTGTCTTACGATTAAAACAAAAATGTCTATAAAAATTGTCTTGACCTTGCTGATGATATAACCGTAGACAACTCTGCACTGAGTTCGAGTGCATTGAATATCTCGGCGAGAACTCTAATGAGCCTAACAAAATTGGAATCAGAACATTTAATACGCGAGACGAAGATGAAATTTGTTGCCGCACACAATCGTACTCGAATTTCAAGGTAGTATATAAACAGCTGCTAATGGTGATGTTGCCGTCAATACACAAGATGCACTTTTTAATAACAGATGGAGCTTGTTTAAAAGTGACAGATATCAACGTGCTAATCAAACATTAGTAGATATTTCTATGTACCTGCCAGTTGCAAGCACTATTCAGAACATTGTGTCAGTCAGCGATGATTACTCGAGATCTATTTCAACAAAAATGATTTGGTTCAAAGATACTTTAAGTGGAAATGCATTTTCAAACGAATGTGCTTATTTTGATGCACTTGGTGCTGGAGCTAATGCTGCTTGTAGATTAGTTATAGTAAGAAATATTCTTACAGCAAACGCTGGCACACTTTGAATTGAAGCACCAGCTGTATCTGCAGATGAAGCTGCAACTAGGACTTCGTTTAAAAACTTTGTAATAGTCGTGAAATTACTCCACCTTAGCTGCAGATGATGGAACTGCAATGTTAGCGGTGGCAAATATTATTATAAATAACGCCACTGTCAGAAATCGAAGATACAACGAAGGTTCCGCTAAACGAAAACCGTTTTCTAACGATGATGTTACCACGGAGCACACTATTTGGGTTTTGCCGCGACTATAACAAAGTATTTCGTGGTATAAAGCACACACGTATACTTGACTGGGCTGATCAAAGTTATTGTTTGATGAGAACTGCTGCTGCTTCTGCTGGCGATCCTGCTAACACTTTTCAGTTTGTGATCTCACTATTGGCGTTATGGTTTCCACGAGTTGTTGTATCAGTCTCAAAACTAATAGAACTTGAAACAAAGCTAGCCTTTTACAGCAGAAAAAGCATAAGTTTTACCAAATAGCTGTATCAAATTCGACCGATAACACTTGGCGAATCACAACAGCGTCTAGCGAACAGTTACAAAGACATAATATTTGTTGTATGTCAGCTACAGCAACAATGTAATAATCAAAAATAGCTCTGTTTTGATAACACTGATATTTGTCAGAATCAGTTCTAAGCAATACCCTGAACGAGGGATTTAATGCAATTTTGGAGATGATGCTAAAAAAAATTGATCTCGTGTTTATATGATGGAGACGATGCAAAAGTATCAGGACGCCGATACTGAATATCAGATATCTGTCGAAGAGTTTCGATTTCTTTACCAGATATTTCACTTTGACGTCAGTAAGCACGGCGAACGAGCTATTGAATCAACTGCTGATAATGAGGCAACATGGACGTTAGGAGAGGTTCCAGCTGATGTGTATTACACCTACGCACATGTAACATCTGACATATATAACACTTGACGTGTTATGTTTAAGAACATTCAATTTTATATGATTGTTACGACCATATAGTTTAATTACTTGTGTGTTAAAATTTGAATTCTTTTTATTTTAATTTTTGTATCATTGTATATCATTATGATGATTATGTTCACAGGGTCTAATATTTTGATAGAAACGTCGTGTTTATTTAGAACGTAAATATGACTCTCAGGATTTCGTAAGCATTTTTTTTAGATTGCTGGCTTGATAAACAAGCGACGTAAACGATTGGTTGTGGCCAAGGTCATATGCTAAGCATGTATGATTATATCGCGTAATGCGATGGACAGATGTTGAAATAACCACGCGTTCTTCGTGCGTGTGCATGAAATGACGTTTTGGTTCGGTTTTTAAACACTTAGATAACTGTGAAATAGAGAGTCAGTCAGAGTTGTTTAGAGTCATTCTTATACCTTGAAGAACAAGGTATTCTTTTTCTTGTGC
This sequence comes from Megalonaias nervosa, assembly GCA_016617855.1. NCBI lineage: Eukaryota > Metazoa > Mollusca > Bivalvia > Unionida > Unionidae > Megalonaias > Megalonaias nervosa. Next base: position 8,863 of record JAECUM010021809.1, on the reverse strand, counting down.
TGAAAAGAGTTTATTTTTCTTACATCTGTAATATTCGAGAGATGTATATTGTTATAGATGACAGCTATAAGAGTTCGTCTACTTTTTAAACAATAATTATTGTCCCTGGAGAACTATACAAGTTGCTTAGAATAAAGACAATTAGTGAAATTGATTCTAAATTGGAACAGAACAGTACAAATTGTGGTTCAACGTGAAATTCTGGACATTTGTGTAAAACCTTCGTCTGACGTCATCATCCACCATCTTGGAACGGAATTGAGATTCAGAGTAGATTCAATTAGAACTGTTTATTGATAGGACTTATATATTTTTACAATTCTAGGACAAATGTTTGGATTTTCTTCGCAAATCGTAAGTCCTATTTCATATTTTCACCTTTTCACCGTGTTTTCTAGGGAAATAAATTATTTTTGTTAAAACTTACAAAGCTTGTTGTCTTCGCTCTTTTCTTTTTGTTACTTAAACGAGCCGATACGTAACAATGATACAATCAATAATAAAATATATTTTGCATGATATTAACCTGTCACAGGACAAATACAAAAAATAGCATCAGCTATAGCTAAACGAAAAGCAGTTTCATTAAAAATAGATTTAAAACCTCAGAGCGTCAAACAAAATTACTTCTGACGTAACGAAAGAGAAACAAAACTCTGAAAAAACAGTCCTTTTATACTCGATCTGTCAGTGGCACAAATAACAGCATTTGCCAGATTGAAAGCGATCCTTGGTGAATCAATAGGAACAGGAGCATTATTGCCAAATATATTACATGTACTTGGAACGTTAAGTATAGCTGCAGCGTCGAGTGCAATATCAGGAGCGACAAAAGGCTGTATCCGGAGACGGTATAAAACAATTACTATAAATGGATTGCAGTTCAAATTTATCTGATCAATGATTATGAAAAATGCCGACAACGCGAGAAGGAAATACTCCTATCAAGTTTAAAATCTTCACAAAAATAAAATCAAATTTTGTGTTTTTTGACGACCATAAACTTCAAGATGTCCAATACACATGCTGCAGACATGCAGTATGATGTCCCACCCAGTCACCAGGCTGACCGGTCCTAACACTGACATCTTAATGGTGAGTGCCGAGCGAGACAGCTGTTAGTACCATTTTAATAAGTCTTTGGTATGACTCGGCCATGAATCGAACCCTCGACCTCCCGCATCCGAGGCAGACGCTATAATTACTATGCCGCCGGAGCGGGACTTTTAAATTTAAACTTTCCTTTACTTCTCGTGTTATTGTCTTTATAGTCCGTTGTCCGACCTTATTCCGTTTATGTAATCAATCAAAAGATCAACATGAATAGGTCCATGATATATTTTATAAATTAAACGATGTGAGAGATATAAAATATATGTAACCGCCACCTGAAAAAGTCCTGTGTAATTGATGAAACCAAAAACCTTTTTTGTTTTTATGTTTCTGACAAAGTCTCCTTCTTTTTGCCTCATATAAATCATATCGGATGTGATTCAAACTCCTCTTTGTAATGATAAATTTGCAGTATTACTGTCTGTAACATGTTCATTGATATGATAAACTTTCACTCCGGCTGGAATATCGTCATTGATTAAGGTCCAGATAAATTAGAGCAAAAACAATTTAGAATACTCATTATCATCTTCTGCTTTTACGGTTGTCTTATAACCATCAGGTGTTAATACTCCGATAGCATTTTTTGTTTTAAGATTTATAACAACACCAAGTTTGTTACCGGCAAACAAGTTATATTTTGATGACACCAGAAAATCTTCTTTCACCTTGCAAGACTATTGATTGTGATAGGTCGTTGTGTTATGTATATGTAATTAAATTGTTTCTTTGTTAGTTTTATTTTTTTAATTTCATTTTATTCCATTACATTTTATTATAATGATAACTATGTCTACTGGATTTGATATTTTGTAGAAATTCAGTTCAGTTCGGTTTGACCTGGTAAACAGCCAATGGTTGAAACATTGTTTCTATTTGCTGACCGTGAATCAGAAATCAGAGTTTGGAGTAAACAACTTTTTTTTTGTATTATTTCTTCCAAGAATAAGAACCATTGATTTTAGCTGAGGCCATACCTTGCGTACGTGATAATCGGCATGTAATGTTTCAATGTTTTTCTAGGAAAATGACCACGTGACCCTCATACGGGAATCTGTTTTTCGTTTTAGTTAGTCTTATAACTCAATGATATAAGAAAACATAGCCAGTTGCGCTTTAAACCTTTGAAGCTCAAAGGTGTTTTGTTGTGATTAGTTTGAGTTGCATTTTAATTTTTTGGAATTAGTAATTCATTTCTCTGGAAATATATGTAACTGATGTTATCGCCTTCCATCTTGAATTTCATCGGGATTCGAACTGTGATTCACTTAGGACTTTTCATTAATATGACTTATAATTTTTAATTCTTAGATTAATTTTGGATTTGATTCGTAGACCATAATTCATTTTTTTCTTTTTTACTTTGTCTTTCTAGGGAAATAAATTATGTTGTTAAATTTTGTTGTCTTCTCTCTTTCCTTGTTACTGTTGTACGAGCCTAGACACGTAACAGTTGATATAAATTTCCAATATATACTATACGTTTTTCAAATCTCTAATTGGCAATTTTGTGTCATACTATTAAAGAAATATAAAACAAAATATGATATGAGGTTGAAACTTGCAGATATCGCAAAACAAAGTTTGTTCGTGACAAAATTTCAGCTTCCAAAATTCAGGTCCCAGTTCTAAAGGTAGACCCCTCAAAACCAATCAAGGATGCAGAACACATCCACAAGGGTCACACTTGTCAAATCGCCATTTCAATAATACTAGGCCACATCATCTTACTGAGGAACAAGTGACAAACTCACAAAATACATTATTTACAACGATTGGCAACTCTGCATAATCTGACAAGTCAAATTCGGGCTTGATGTTTCTGTTCTAACGCCATAGAATTCCATCTCCACAGTACATGGTATGAAAGAAAGCATAGATTAATGTGTAATATACATTTTGTATTTCAGCCATGTATATATATATATATATATATATATATATATATATATATATATATATATATATATATATATATATATATATATATATATATATATATATATATATGCAATAAACTGTCAAAGAACAGTGCAAAACTAGTATCTCGCTAGCCTGAGCGCTTTCGACTCTTAATGAGTCTTTTTTAAAGGCAAATACAAAACATAAACAAGACAAACAAATAAAACACAAAAACCGTATTGTTTGGAAACCTTTACATGGCTGTTTCTAGAGGAATCTGCCTGCATTAAACAATAAATTTAAATTTCAACAGAGAAGATGGATGGGCTATTATGTTTTATATGTGAAAGCAATGCATTGTTATTATCACCTGTTTTATCTCTCATTTTCAGATACACGTAGACATAGTCCAATTTCAGTGAGAACTCCCCAAAATCTCGATATCAGTTTTCAGTTTGTGCGTTGAGGTAGATGAAGACGATAACCTTTCCTTAAACTTGCAGGTCGTGCGACTCGAAGGACACGTGTTAGAATCCTACTTAGACCTGGCTCGTGGACAGTCATTTTGTCTCTGGTAATGATGCCAAGATTCTAAATGCCCAGCTGCAATATAAGATTACTTGAGGTGCTCTCAGTCAATCAATCACTCAATCAAGCAAGCAAGCAAGCAATCAAGGAAGCAAGGAGACAAACAAGCATGAAATCAAGCGATCGACAAGGAATTTAATCGTAACGTTTTAGTATAAATCTGGTACATTTTGTATTGCCTTATTAATTGAAAGGTGTTAATGCTGTGGATGTGTCGTCGTGAGCCAAGTCATCGTGGTCAACAAAAATTTAAGCCATTGCTCTTAATCCTTTTTGGTTTGGTTTTGAAACACTGTTGAAGCTTTTCGTTATAGTGCGGCAAATGCACTTGACTCTAGAACTCTAAAATTAATAAAATGTCTCATTAGATGGTCTACTTAGATGTTCTAGTTAGGTTTGTTTATCTTTGTCACTCATTTTTCGGTGTATACATTTGCCAGTAATATAACTGTCCGACGTCTTACACTACATACAATTTCCACTCTGTTAGTGGTCCGTAATTTTTAAATTTTGCGAGACCGCTCCGTTGGGCTAGTGGTTGGGAGCTCAGCATTAAGCGATTAGTATTAGAACTGGTCGGCCTGGTGTCAAGATAATGTGACTTGGTGGGACATCATGCTATGAGTCTGCGGCATGATTCCCCAGAGATAGACGTCACTATAAAGTGATACACTCCAGATGTCATAGCGATATGACTGAAAATGTTTTAAAGCTAAGTTAAAAATCCAAATCACATACACAGAAAGACAGACAGACACACACACACACACACACACACACACACACACACTCCATTTTGGCATGTTCTAGTAAGATACTTGTTTGTTTATTTGCAGGGGTTGCATTTTTCAGGTCTGGTCTACAAAGGGTTGTTTGTCATTTCCCAGTGTTGTATGTATCTATTGTTTCTCAGATCAACTCTTTTGCATCCAGAACATTAATTTTATAGTGTCTAATTTTTGCAGTTCATTCATTGTCTATCCCTCACATGTACAGTATGACCGTATATGATCATTCACTTTCCAGGTAGATAATTTTCACTGTGTATTTTCTGGTGTCCCGTATTTTTATTTTCATTTGCATATCAGCAGTATCTGTCTGCCACTTATTAAATTCGTGCCATAGATAACATCTTTTGAAGACCGACCATTTCATCGTGTACGTGTGTAATATGAAGATTACTGAGTGAACTATTCTTTAAAATAGGCGTATTTTAGTTCTTTTCTTCCGTTTAGTGTGTTACCGCAAATGAGTAACATCTATTTAAGCAACACGAATTTCAGGATTTTGTATTCATATTAAATACTTTCCTGAACTGTTCTTTGTCAGCGTTTTCAAACGGTACACAACATCCAGAAAATTCTTAACGCTTGATCAATTATCTTGTGGTGATATCAAAACGTCAAGATAGATCAAAACCTTTCAAAACGCCAATATTTAAACCTTTCTGAGGCATAAATCATTTCAAATTTCCAGTAAAACGTGACATTCCTTTTGGTTGAATCATAAACAACAACTTCATATTCTAAATCATGGTGTACTTAATTCTCCTTGAATATATCTTTGTGTTTGTCGAACTTTGCTCTTACCTTAAAAATGTTGCTGCTTATTCCAATGCTATCATAAATGTGTTTAAACATACAAATCTGTATCTTGTTAGAAATAATTTTTTTGTGTCTAAAATCGACAAATCAGCTTTGATCATAAATGTATCACATCCAAACCAGTAAATATAATACATTTTATTGTTTGAAACCAAAATGTCTGTTTACACGTTCAGATGATCAGATAGTTAAGCACCTCTCGGAAAACTGTTAAAGAGCTTCGTGCATTATTTATGTTTGGACAGACTTTTTTCAATTATTTTGTTAGCTGTGACAGGTGCAATAAAATCATTCCTGTTTTAAATTTACAAGTTTTCTAAGTCCTTTTTATCTTGTGAAATAGTTTGATAATTCTTTCACTACTTCTACAAATGTGACAACAATATTTTGTTGAAAAAATACATTGTAAGATAATAATCTTGCATCAATCCAACGTTAATTACCTGTGTTGGCAATAGAATCGTTCAATAATGATGTGTATAATTGTGATAGGTTAGATTAATAATGAAAGGGATACACTTGAACGAATAATTCGAAAGCGTCGTTTGATCTAGTGTATATATGTATGTATGTATGTATGTATGTATGTATGTATGTATGTATATATGTATGTATGTATTATACACACACATATATGTATGTGGCCAGACGTTTTCATTCGATCTGCAAGCATATTATTGTTGCAAACCATTGCCTACAGTATGTATCATATTATGTTCTGTTTTAACGACAATTGATTGTCTCGTTTTTTCTCTTTCTCACCATCTATTCTCGTTTCATATATTGTTCTGTGTCATTGTCTGTGCGTGAGTCTAATATAGTGTTCTTTTCATTACCTGTCGCGTGTCTAATATATTGCCAATATAGCTTTAAAATATGATATAATGTTCTATAACATTGTGTATCGTGTGTCTCGTATATTATTCAACCTGACTGTTTGCCAAGTGACCCACGTGTTGATAAATCTCATTGCCTGTCGCATGTTTCATATATCATTCTATCCCATTGGTTGTTGAGCGTCTGAGAGATATGTGCAAAATGTTTACAAATTAGGATTGGTAATTTATTGTTTAGCTTTTCAAGATATTAAGAGAACGATTATTATAATGATGGTACTAATGGCGATGATGGTGATGCATGATAAAAAGTATTATAAATGGTTTTAATAATTACGACGAGAACGATAAAGATAATGTTTGTGCTGATGTCATTGATGATGATGATGATGATGATGAAATGCGAGGTATCATGTTCAGGTCTCATGTGTTAAAGATAGAAAGGAGTATTGGTAAAGCAAACATAATTGGGTACTTTTCAAACTCACATGAGGAAATATGAGTTTAAAACGGAATTGTAAGTTTTCCTGATACCTTAAGAAAATATACGCAGTAATATGTATTGTAGTTTCATTCCTGCATCACTAACTATCGTCTAACGCAGTGCATGTCATATTTTATTCAGATCTATACTTTGGGAATTGGCTTTTATACACAGTCCATTATAGGCAATACAATCTCATGATTTAAGTATCATGAAATTCAGAATGGTTATTGACGATTTATATCCTGCCTGGGAAATTAATTTTGTATAAGCCTTTCTCATACTGCCAACACCCACTTTGATTTTCCAATAAGTGTTATTTACAAAGATTGTATTACAGCCAGAATCCACATTGATTTTCCAAATAATTACTGTTGACAAGGATTGTCCAACTGCCAAAATCCACTTTGATTTGATTTCCAGATGGTACTATTTACAAGGATTGTCTTAGAGCCATCCCCAGTTAGTACTATCTAAAATGATTGTACAATGGCGAAAATCCACCCAGATTGTGCGCTTAATATATTTCACGATAATGGCCTTACTGCCAAATGAGCTTATATTGTCCAGTTAGTACTATTGCCAACGATTGTCTTTACTGCCAAAACGCAATTTGATTTTTCAAAACTATTTATAATAATTCTTACAGCCAGATGCCACTTAGACTGTCCACCTTGTATTAATAGCAATTCATTTCCTACAGCCAAACTCCACTTAGATTGTGCACTTAGTATTATTTACATTGATGGTCTTACTGCCTAGATCGACTTCGAATGCCCAGCAAGGCCTAATTAGAAAGATGTACTTTTTGCCTGGATCAACTTTGAATTGCCAGTAAGGACTATTTAGAATGATGGTCTTACATGCCATCATCGACTTTGATTGTTCATTTGCGAAGACATGTATTGATACACTTACGGACGCAATGACTTTGCAAATGGTTGGTAAATATTCTGTGCGTATTACCGGCCATGTCGTGCGGTTTCGACATGCCGGCACTAAACAATGAGCTAACCGATAGTGCAACCAATTACTGCCATTGGTTCTTTCATAGCATATACAAGGTGTACTGATACATGTGTTATTATGGCAGATATCGCATCATTCCAGAGACTGGAACATAACTAAATTGTTAGCCGTATACGCAATGTTGTGCATTATTTTTTTGTCCTCTTGGGTCTATTAGAATCTTTATATGATACTATTCGATATTTCTCATTTTGTGTTTGGCCACCAGTTCAAATTCTACATTGCCCATTTTGATCGAAGACAAGATATTCATTAATTTCAAGGTAAATTTGGAAAAGAATGTTCCTCCTGTCTTCTGGAATATTGCTATTTTGCATTAACACATAACGAGGAAGGTCCGCGTCTTAAAATACAAAAAATTTTATTTTGGATTTTGCAACATAACTGTCAAAAATATATTAAATCAGAATTTAGGTTGAAACTTTATAATGCATTTGTATTGTTACAAGGAATAAATGTGCCACGTTTTCTGTATGTGAGTTAAGTACTGAGATAATGTGACTATTTAACCGTCAACAAGCCTTGGAATTGACATAGGTCGCACCATCATTAATTTTACTCTGTAGAACACATTTATCCATGCTGAACTCAGACCAACATTCCAAACCAACGATATGCCCTACGGGAGACAGTACAGTGATAAAACAAAACTAAACAATTTTTTTACAGCACTAGTCGTTTTGTTCTCTTGACAACTGGCCAATCAAATATAGTATATGGCCATATCTCATATGACGTTGATTGTTCACTTGCATCAGACGGTGTTTGTGACAATGATAAAATTCATCTCAAAATAAAGAAGGATCGCCAGCTATTCCATGGTAAAACAAATAGGTTACGTCATAAATATTTCTGAATGAAAGAAACTACCAAACAATGCCTCAAAATTTATATATGAACTGCTTAGGTTTGTACTGACCCGAAAACATTTAACCCTGATTTTACCCCAACTCCTTAACGTTTGAAGCTCTACCGCCACGTCCTTACGGAGCTTTTGATCTCACATGTCATACCAGTATTATATGTACGTCTGTTCGAAAAGCAGTCTGGTATCAAGTTACCCAAACCTTATCAGAACCAACGTAGGTTCTACAAGAGAAGAATATAGGATAAAAATTAAATGCGGTATATTTTAAGCAAGCAAATGAATTACTAGAGATCAGATTATAATTATTATCGTCTTGATACTGGTACGTATTGTTTAAGTAGCTAAAGAAAAACTCAGGGCATAATTTATTGTATACACAGTCGATACAGCTTGACAATCTGTTCATTTTCACATTATTTCTGAAAATAATCGGAATGTG
>JAECUM010021808.1:0-17600 GCA_016617855.1 Megalonaias nervosa | reverse complement strand
TTTATTTCGATTCGTTCAAAATCTCTCCGGTTAATGTCTTCACCCTTATTGGGAATCTTAATTTTTTTCCAGTTCATCAACATTTTTAATAGACGCTCCAGTATCTTTAACTGTTACTGCCCACTCATGTATTTTTTTACGTCTTAGATCCGTTAAATCGTTTCCTCGTTTAGCGTTTGTGAAATGTTCTGTAACTCGCTTAGGAACACAATTCAGGCGAGAAATTTTCATCGGTAAAAGTTTATCGACGCTGGTTTATCATTCAGTGGACATATCTCATAAAAAACTGCTGTAACAGGTTATGCTCGTTCATAACAAGGTCTATCAATTCCACTCAGTATTCCTGGTTTTGAATTTTTATTTAACGTGACATAATTTCCAGTGTGATGTAATCGAACAGGGTCACGTTTGTCATGTGTCGTCTTTCGCTACTATAAATTTTATTCTAAAAATATATTTTCGTGCAATGTCGAGATAATTAATAATTGTCGCTGCTCGCTTGTCCTTCATTGTAGCATCGACAACACCTTCGGTGTCGCGTATAATTCTGAATGTTGACCACACATGAACCGCTCCATCGTTACGAAATTCTCTCTTGGCTTCACTGATACGATTGATTAATGTCTTATTTGTTAAATCAACCAAAGCTCGCCTTGGTAATTGAGGGGTTATTCTCTCGAGATCAAACCTGGCTCTAGAGGGTTTAATAGCAGATAATATCGCAAATTCCTCCATATCATAATTAAGGCAAATATATATATATATATATATATATATATATATATATATACCTATATATATATATATATATATATATATATATATATATATATATATATATATATATATATATATATATATATATATATATATATATATATATAATAATTCAAGCAAAGAATAAATACAGGTGGCATATAATTAACTCTTCAGTTCCTTGTAACAGGGCTTGCGTAATGAATTCTGTGGACATCACATGCAAAGTGTGCGAAGAGGAAATCTAGGACTAAAACCATGTTTAAAGTGTGGTGTTGGGATTAGAGGAGAAAAGCAGCTGTGTGTAAAATGCGGTTGTAAAAATTACAGGGAGCTGAAACGATATTATGATTAAAAATATAATGCCGGTAACAACGTTTCTGGTATAAAAAACATCGAAGACTATCTCACTAGATTTTCACTCCAACAATAAAATAATAATTTAGACAAATAATATTATTATATAAATCTAGCAAAATGAATTTGTGAAGCATCCTATCATTAAAAATTACAAGGCATCTCGACATGGTGTAATCAGGAACTGTAGATTAAAATACCAGTCAGTACTGTTGATAATACTAGTTATCTCAGATTTAATGCTGGGAAAGAAAGATATTTATGTCATAATCTTATCTACGAATGTTTTTTTGGATTAATCGAAGACGGACTTGTGATCGATCACATCAATGGCAGGAAATTTGATAATTCTTTGGGTATATTACGAGCTATTACACAGAGTCAGAATTGCAAATTTGGTAAAACTGGAAAGTACGATAAACGTGCAAAGGTTGTTAAATTTGTGAACATGGAAACTGGCGAATACATAATATTTCAATCAATGAATGCAGCTGGAAAATATTTTGATATTGTCACACCTTCAGCACAACGTGTCGCGGATAAAATATACAGATTGGCGTATTCAAGGAAATATAAACAAAAAATAATATTTCAGTTTTTCCCGATTGTGTTAGATGCAGACACCGTAATCCCGAATTTACTTTAGCTCAATTTTGAATTTTATTGTAGTTGTATGCAAAAACACTTCGGATGAAGGGAGATAACTCTGTCAAGCAAAGCTCTCTCTGGTAGAGTAATCAAGCAGTTGCCTCGCTTGTTACTGCGTAATATTATATGACCGCCGCTATTATTTTTTGTTTGTGGCATCGTAACTGTTATATTCAGCAGCTTAATTGTCTGTGTGGCAAATTAGCTGTTAGTGGAGCAGCGCAATTTGTAATAGTGCAGATTCGTAGAAGGATATTTACAGCTTTTGACTTCGTCTCTGATAAATTCAGAAAAACAAGAAGCACGCCTCCACTGCGTGCAATGCAGGTAAGTTATTTTTAGATCTTCCAGGTAGGATAGTTGTACAGTACAGTAGACTTGCATGTACTTTAACTCCCAATGACATCCGGCAGAAATGTATGTGCGATTCTTAAATGCAGATATTTTATATGGTGTTTGGAAATTTAAATAACCACACTGCAGTTTACAATAATTGTGATTTATTCAGTATACTGATCGCATGCAGGTTGCCTGTTTATCCAGCATTGGTAACTTCATAATAATTTCTGAAACATGATGGTCCGTGCTGCAGTGCTAGTGTGGCGGATTCTCATACTCGAGGTCTGGCGTTCCAATCCCGTGACTGACAAATTTATTGACGGTAGGCGATAATCTCAATTTTCATCAATGAGTGGGTCTCCAGCCCCTAGGGATTTTATGTGAGTGCCGCTGTGCACTCTCCCCGGGGTTTGATATTGGTGTGTGTGTGTGTGTGTGTGTGGGTGGGTGGGTGGGTGGGTGTGGGTGTGGGTGTGGGTGTCCATGAAAATTGAAATTGAAAAGCTTAGACAGCCCTCTGAATCTCTAAAATTTCGTCTCGCACATTTACAGATTCGCCAAGGGGTAATGTTTATGCACACTGGAACCTCCAAAAGTAAACAGTAGCGTGATGTAGCTCTCAATCTCACTGAAGGATACCCCCAACAAGGACATTCAGAAAGAATGTCAGCCAAAAAGAAACAGGCCTCATGGGGTGCCCATCGGCCAAAAGGACCATATGGAACGGCAAATACTGGCAAATGAAGAGATCCCGCCGAATGACAACCGCTAATCATTGCTACTGTTTATTTTATTTTTTTTTTGTACTCTGATTTAGATTTATTTTTATTTTGATATTTTTATTTTTATTCTGATTCAGATATATTTGTATTTTTAAATTTTATTCTGATTCATATTTACTTTTAATATTTACTTTTATTCTAATTCTGATTCAGATTTATTTTTATTCTTATATTTTATTCAGATTTAATTCCGCCAAGTATAGTGATTATAACTGCGCGGATTATTCTGATTTAGAAATATTTTTATTTTAAACAAATATTTATTATATAATATTTGTTATATAATGAATTCCAAAAATATTAATGCAATTATTTCTGAGATTAAAAATTAAATGATGAGGATATAGAATTATCTGATCAATTGGATCCTGAAAAAAATCACAAATGATTTTGAAGCTCTACAGGAACGGAAATATGATGGGAGATATACACTAGCAGCTGAATACCGATTTATTAAATTACTTCAACAAGCCGAAAAACAATCTTTACTTTATGTAGATAATGATGAGGATATTCGAGAACTTGTTTCACTCGCAAACACGATTGAGAAAGTTAGAGCAGCATTATCACGCGAATACGAAACATAAAAGATATTAAGGTTTTAAGTTCACGTGTGCGACAGCTTAAAAATTATGTACGATTGTGAACTCATTGACAAAGTCACTGACGAAAGTCAAGGGGGATTATGAAAGTGAAAGGTGTATATTTGTTCTGACTCAGATTTACATTATAATATTTATACAAAATCAGATTATAATATTTATTTTTATTCTGATAATAGTATTTATGCAGAATCAGATTTATTCTGATAATAATATTTATGCAGAATTAGATTGTAATATTTAGGTTATTCGAAGAATAATATTTATTCTGATAATAATTTATCCAGAATGAGATTTATTCTGATAATAATATTTATTCTGATAATAATATTTATTTTAATTCTGATTATGATATTTATGCAGAATCAGATTTACTCTGATAATAATATTTATTTTTATTCTGATTATAATATTTATTCTGATTCAGATTATAATATTTATTCTTATTCAGATTCAGATTATTTTTTATTTTGATTCAGATTGTGATTGTAATATTAATTCTGATTCAGATTCTGATTCAGATTATAATGTTTAGGCAGAATCAGATTTATTCTGATAATAATATTTATTCTGATTCAGATTATAATATTTTTTTTTATTCTGATTCAGATTCTGACATACAAACTTATTGCCAAAACTGTATTCCTTAAATCAAGTAAGTGTCCGGCCTGGTCAGTAAGTCTGAAATGTATCCGTGATAACAGAGGATTTTGACATCGTAGATAAACTGGATTAATGGGCACTGACACAAATAAAAACCCAGGAGGTACTTCAGAGGTAAATGAATGTAAGATATATCCCTGTTGTGCTTGCATGGATTTTCCAGTATCTACTGGATAGCTGCCGTAGGCTGCATCACACACCAAATTGACTGCAATCGTTGATGTGATCGCGACAACACCTGGTGATATATGACGACCACCGCCGTCTGGATCATTGTCATGTTTGAGAATACTCGCCGGGTGGGATATTTTTATCGAAGCGTCTACGATCTTTGGAAAGTATTCATCAATGATATCTTTGACAGTTTTTTTCTTCAGTTCATCGGCGTTAACTCCAGGATATTTAAATGCTGGCAGATCTGCCTTTGGCAACAAATGGCTGCCCAGGAATATTTCTTTAGCTGATGCACCACTGATTTTATCAGCGTCGCCGCTTTCAATCACCGCTCTTATAATTTTCCGATGATATTTCTCGAAATCTGATATTAATTTATTCAGGTGTTCTATTTGCTTGATGATTTCGCCCCTCAGATAATCGCTAACGGGAGGGGGGGGGGAATACTCGTTAATATAACGGGTGAATGACTGGCGTAGTTTGTCACTCATTTGTTTGTTCTCAGCATTAATGATTTTGAAATGATTTTCAAAATCTGATTTTGAAAACGAATATCTTCCATGATTTCATAGCAGGGTACCATGTCTTCCTTCCTCCTCCTGAGGTGTGGTGATTTCAAATCCCAATTTGAATTTTGGTATTGATGTCCATATTTCGTAATCTGGAGTTTTTTCCCAGTACATTTTATTGTCTGCAATAAAATCACCGTGTTGAGGCTGCGGTGGCCCTTAATGAAGAGGTGCTATCTCTGGCCATTGTTACGTGTAGGTTCGTACAATAATAACAAGAGAAAATAGTGAAGACAATAAGCTTTGTATATCTTAACAAAATAATTTATTTCCCTAGAAAACAATGTAAAAATTGAAAAATAGGACTTAGGGTTTGTGAATATAATCCAAAATTTAATCCTAAGAATGAAAAAATACAAGTCCTATCACTAAATAGTTCTATTAGAATCCAAGTTCGAATCTCGACGACGTTCCAATATGGAAGACGATGACGTCAGATGTGGTCCTTGTACAAAATAGCAACAATTCCTCAATTGAATCACAGTTTATGTTTCCGAATAATTTCAGAATAAATTTCCACTGAATTTCTTTCTCCCAGAATTTATTAAACAGTACACTCATTTGGTTTTCTAGAGAATAAATTATTAAATTCCAAAAACAAATGAACTTCAAAAACAATCTGGTTTCAACAATAAAAAAAACCTATCTGGCCTTCGAGGTTTCAGAATACAACTAACTGATAAGCGCTCGGGAAGAGTATTATATCTACCCTAATTATCATCCCGTTCTCGCGAGACAGACTACGAGGTCTCCTAACGCTTGAAACACGAAATAAGAAAAATGCAATTCGTCACGTAGGAAGAACCCCTATCTACTATCACTCTGAAACAAATTTAAAAATAACACACTGTTTATCCAGACCATTCGAAATGACCTTGGCAATAGCCAATCGTTTTAGCGTAGCGCTTACACTACCGCGGACCAAGGTAAACTAAAAATATTGCAAATGTAATACGTTTTACGTCTTAGATAAACAGAATTACTGAAAAAGAATTTCGAATCCCTGAAAATAATCATTACAATAAAATGTAATGAAACAAAAATAAAATAAAAAAGAATTTTAAAACTAACACACAAGCAATTTAATTACTTATACGTAACACCATCCTAACACAGTTCCGATCGATGATTGATATATATATATATATATATATATATATATATATATATATATAGCATATATATATATATATATATATATATATATATATATATATATATATATGGCGTAGTCGGGTCTTGATATTTCTATTGCAGCTGATAATGTTGGTTCGTGAACCGTAATAGCTATTTTAGATTCTTTTCCTGTGATAGATTTAATTCTGCATTGGAATTCATTATTGATCTGTTCTATTTGGTAACTGCCTGTAGGAATACCAACAACTAGCCAATCGGGGGTTCCATCAGATTTATTTTTATAAGAAAACACTAATGAGTTATTTGCTTGCAACCCACCAAATGATTTTGATCTAATATTTTGCCAGCTGTAATATACTCGCAATTGTGCTAACGCTATTTCTTTGGCTGGAATTGCTGTTGGAAAGTTAACGTTGAATTCATGATTGGTTGAGCTCACTGATATCATTGTAGATATTGGTGGTGTTGTATTAGCGACGATTTGTTGGGTTAACTGTTATGATCTTTGATCGTTTGATGACATTATTATTATTTACTTCCTGATTTAAATTAAGGTGGTTCTGTCTTTGTCGGAGATGGTGGGTTTTGGTTTCCAGTTGCCAAACCGACGGTGTCGTGGTAAACCTTAATTATTTCTGCGAATTTCTGATCTGATATTATTCCATCATTGAGCCCTGATGATATCAGCGATGATAATTTGGCATGCGCGTGTGTTGCCGCTGAGAGCAATATAGTATATTCGTGTAATTTATTTGCCGCACACGTAGATATATTTTTTGCGATTATATTAAAAATACAAGCAACACCGGTTACAACTGCAACACCAATCCCTATTACTGGTGATATTATGTATGACGCTGATAATGAATCAATTATAGTTGCTGTTCCAGCAAAGACCGCGGATGCTGAATAAACAATTATATCAACAACAACGATACGCCTGCGTTTTTTTTAAATATTTTTACTGTGTACTCGTCAATGATATTTTTCAGTTGGGTCTGCAACAAACACATTTGTTCGTATCTATAATGTTGCGCTGCAACAAAATCAATCGATTAGTTCGTTATATAATTTAAGTAGGTGGTAGTTTAGCAACTAAATCGAGACACCAATAGTAAATCAAACCGAGGTCTTGTTTTTCGGGTTCCACCGAAAATGTCACCAAGTCGTTCTGATCCAGTACCACTAACACAGGTTCAAGAGATCTATTAATTGGAAAACACCGTGAAATATTGGTGAATATTGTAAATGATGTAGTGACAAGTTTTGAGAATTTGCATATGCCGGTAACCTCAACGCGATGATGGATGAATCTAGTATTAAGTGGGTCCCATAATGCTGATCCAGACGATACTGTATATACTTCACTGTCGGTAATTATTTTGATTTCGGAGAGTTTAATGTCGACGAATGCCGGACTTCAAAAAAATTCATTAATAACTCTATTTATGTCAAAGAGTTTAATGTCGCTAACTGCTGAACTTTCAAAATATTCATTAATGGCTCTATTTATGTTTCTGCGAAAATTCAAAAACCTTTGTTCGTGGGTAGAAAATTAAGATCTAAATGTGGCCAATCCATCATTAATTGTCATCAGCGATGTCATCATCGGAATGTTGTTGTCATCAACATTTTTAGTGTTGCGGCGTCATCGTTTGATTCTGGTTCTCTAAGACCAGTAATTTTATTGTTAGACATCTTGAGAGAACCAGTCATTATATCACCGGCGGATAACAAACCATCATCGATCTCAGTTCTGATCGTGTTGTTGTTACTGTCTACGTATCTTTTTGTTGCCACATCATCGTCTGATTTTGGTTCTCTCACATTAATAATTATATTTTTGCTCATGTTGAGATCGCCAGACATAATATCTCCAATTCTTCTGATACGTCCAGCAATCTCTCCCATGAGTGTTAAGACTGATTCCTCCGAGTTTTTAATTTTACCGTTTTTAGTAAATACCGCTAAGTTATTTTCGGTTGCATCTGGAACTCGCAGAATAATATCTGTCAACGTTATATTGCTCGTTTTTAATCGTCCTTGTTGATTCCGAAAAACAACAACTTCATTTTGGTCCACATCTACGACACGCAAAAGATTAGCTATCTCGTCCTTGATATTATCAAGTGTTGCGTATTTAGATAATTCGCATTGAGGTTTGAGACTCCGAAAAGATCTTCCGAATATTTCCACCATTGTATATTCACTAAGACCCGTTTAAAACGACGGTGGATGGCTATATCGTCTGGTGGTATAATCGTGCACGACTTTATGAGGTGGTGTCGTTGATGATGATACAGCGTCGAGAACAGCAATTACTTCACGGCCACATATTGGAGGATCAGTTATTGTCTGGGTTGGTAATGTTGAATACCAGACGGGAGTGTTTTGAAGTCCGTTGACATATTTTAAAAATTCCTTCGGTGGTGCCAGTCCATACGAATTAAAATAAATAATTCCACGTGTTTCAATCGCGTATGTAACCCAGTGAGTACCTGGACCAGAACTTCTATAGAGATTAATGATACCGGTCTCAACACGGTTTGGTTGTTTTGGTAATTGATCACGCATAAAAACACCTCTGAAGCTTTTGATGTTTAATTTTTTAGCAGCATCAAGTAAATCAAAATTGGACATGGAAAGTATCAGCGAAGTGTCCCGGGAAGTCTTAGACCTTTCCCCGTGCATTGACCGTACCATGATCGAGGGTTCCTGGCAGTCTTAGACCTTTTCCGTTTTTTACTTAGGATTTCCATGGCTCGTTGAGCAGCTCGTTGAGTGGCCTGTTGAAAGGCTTGTTGCCTCAACGCCGGTATCATCTGTTGCATTTGTTGAGTGGCTTGTTGAGTGGCCTGTTGCCTCAACGCCGGTATCATTTGTTTTGTGTGTTGTATGAGCGATGGCACTATTTGTTGCATTTGTTGCGCGACTGTTTCGCCGATGTTTCCACCGCAGATTTTACCACGGTGGATGCACCACCGATGGCTTTTTTAATCGCCATTCCTGATGCAGTTCCAACTGCTTCCAACGCAGCTGTTTTTGCAACAACTGGGGCTGCAGCGGCTACCAACGCTGGTATAGCTGCGAGAAGTGGAAATATACCACCCGTCTTTACTGCATCTTTAATGGCACCCGCAGAAAGATCAAGTCTGACACCAGTCGCTGATTATTTAACGTTATTCAAGTGCCTGCGGTGACGTTCTGTCAGTGATAGTTTATTTGGACCATCTGCGAGCTATCCTCGTTTCAGTGATATTTTCATTCCCGAATTCTTTTTTGATACTGATTGTAGCATTTTAATCTGACCAGGAGTCAGAGTAACACTAACATGATGATATGACATTATAATGTCATGAACGATTGAATTACATGTTTTCGACTGGGGCATCAATGATTCTCATTCGTCCACCAACACCTTCAAGCAACGGTGTTTTATCTGAGAGTATAACAGCGATTGCTCTGTAATTAGCAACAGCTGCTCTTCTTGCTACACGAGCTCGAAAGTGTATATCAACGACAGATTGTCTGAACAATTCCAAGTGTTCCAGTGGGAAATAATAGATCGGATACAGTGTTGTAAAATCCCGCTGAGATATTTGCAAACCAGTATCAACATTTTGATCACGCCCCATGAATGTCATCAAACGATGATATGCACGTGCAACATGATTGTTATCAAAATTCAGTAATATATCCTCAGCTGGTTCTTGATGTCCATTTCCTCTCAGTGAAACTTCAGTAACACCAAGTGTGTCAAATATTATTGCGCTACGTAGTTGTGAGTTTACTCGTGCAGCATCTTGGAAGGCAATATATATAACTTAACCATATATACATATAATATATATATATATATATATATATATATATATATATATATATATATATATATATATATATATATATATATATATATATGTCGCGGTGCAGAGACACCATGCTGTGATGCTATCTGCCATGTGAATAAATCATTAATATTGCTTTGAATAGCATCTGCGGTCATCGTCAGCCATGATAATGTTGATTTGCCGCCGCTGTCCATAAAACAAAGTGACCGTTGTTCTTCAGTTAGTGATGGAGTCATTGTTGGCATCCACAAAGAAAGTTTTGTCAGTATTACTTTTCCATGAAGTGCCGCGGTTGCAGCTGCGTCAACTCCTCCAGCGTGCCATATTGCATCATTGTCGGTAGTTTTTCTCACAAGGACGATTGTATATTTTGCGCCGAAAATGTCCTTTTTAACATTTCTACAAAACCCAAATATATATGATAGTGGAATCACACATGAAAATTCTTCATTGTCGTTCAACTTTCATCTACGTGTGGTAAATCCTGAGGTGAAAGTTTAATTCATTGATAAAACTGTGTCCCCTGCTGTATTTAGTGTTACGTTTTTGCTTTCTGGTTGATCAGTGGTATCCATTGCAAATATCATTGATGGACCAGCTGATCTCGAGTAATCATCGCTGTATCTTGCAAGGCCAAGTACCGTTGTGGCAACGTCGACGTCGTTATGACAAACTTCAATTTCCCGACCATCAGTCATGCATGTGGCACTGTTAGATAACGCCATGACGCCATTATTAACAAAACCAACTCGATCACCAGTTCTGTATGCTGTATTATCTGCTTTCTAAAGTCTAACTTCGATCTCAGTAAATGCCTCAGCGGGCAGGAAATATCTACTTGTATCATAAACTTGTAAGTCGATTCTTCCACGTACGTCAGGTATACTTGTGTGATAAGAATAATACTGATAATCACGTACCGATTCATCTTTGAGAACTGGCGCGTCCATATCAAATGCTGGATCGGATATACGTTTGAATATTTTATTATATTTGTTACCGTCTAACACGAAGACCACTTCCTGTTATCACACCAGCAGTTGTATTTCTTTCTTTTTCATTTTCTGATAGGGGTACACAAGCCATCGATGGCAACGCCATTGCTGTTAGGTTTTGATTCGCAGCTTGGTTTATTATTTTACTAACATTTGCAGACATAATTTCTGTGCTGGGTAATTTTACTGGCTGAGGTTTTCGTCGTATTAATCGTGCTAGTATATCCTGGATTGCCGAGAATGCTTTACCGGCAATATCACCAACAACACCAATATCTTTATCACGAACAACCTCAATAGCTTTCATTCCCAGTTGCTTTGCAATCGCTATTGCTTTCGGAGCTATCCATCTCCGTAGATCGCTTTATAGGTTGGTAATCGCGATTTTATCACCTGACCATGATCGGCCTACGGTGAGCATTATATATGATCATCTTATTTTCTTGTCATTGATCTAATTGTATACCCTTAATCAATCACTGCGGTAATAATCGGCGATTTCATCGATGAGGGGCCGACAAACATTAATATCCATGATACCGCCTGTAAATAATCTCAGACAAATAGCAGCTGCTTCATTAATGATTTCTGGGGAATTATTACCGGCTCGTTTTCCGCCAATCAGAATTTCTAGCCTGTCCACGTCGGCAAGGACGTTATTGGGGAATGGAGTAATAAGACCACTTCCTCGAGTGACCCAATCGCTCAGACCACTTCCAGTTGTTTCTTTCTTACTTGGTGAACATGATTCACTCCTTCGTCTAATTTCTTCATATTCCAAATCTTCTTCTTTTGTTTCCTTGCTCATTCAACCTCTTTATGTTTAGACTTCATTCCTTCTTCTTTTCTTTTTTATTTTTGTTTGTTTTACTTGTTTAATATAATCATCTACTGCCTGGTTAAAAATTTTAAAATTATTAATATCTTCGGCAGTTCTAGTTTGCTGAGGATCAGTGGCGACGCTATGTACATCCCTAATCCAATCGGCAGATCTCAAAGTTTTAACATATTCGGGTTTTACATAATTATCTTTATTATAGTATCCAAACGCGGCAATATCAAGTAATTGGGTTCGATCCCTGATAGCGGCAATACCTTCAGGCGTGAATTTATCTATGATGCTAGTTCTAACGTTTGGAGGAGGTTGTGGCCGATCTTCAAGTTGTGTTGAGGAGGTAGCCCGGTGGTGGTTGAGCTGCTTGAAGATGTCCAGGCAATGTTTCAAGAGCTTTTTGTGTTGCCTCAGTTGCTGTAACAATTTTCTTTGTTGGTTCGACAATTGGTTTAAACAACTGTTCTGTACCTTCTGTAAAATCCACCTGAGACTCCTGACGAGCTTGTAGTTGTTGCTTGACAGAATCACGGACGGGGAGATATTTCGTAATTGCCTCTAGTCGCTGTCGAGCTAGTTTAGCTGTATGAGATTCCATTATTGATATAATAATGATTTAATTAAGCCACACCCAGACAGCAGCAGGGAGTGCGACGACAAAAACTGAGTGTCTGACAGATAAACAAATACGCCATAAAGAACGAAAACACAAAAGTCAAAAACATCAATAACAAAAATGAGCTAACTCAATTAGAGAAGGTTCGGTCGGTTAGAGGCTTCGGTTTGATGTTATTGACCTTGTATTTTCATTTTTGTAGGAAGCTTTATTTTTCAGCTAAATCTCTAATTGAAAAAATTGTAGGATTCGCCCTCCCTGCTGCTATTTCCATAACTCTACACATGGTAGCCCTACCCTATCTTATAATGTTTAATTTAATTTACATTATTCTACATCTGCTAGTTCTGCACTGTCTCATAGACATTACTTTGATTTACGTAATTCTACATCTGCTAGCTTTTCCTTATATTGTGATGTAATTAGGCATACTGCATGCAGAATATGTGCACCTGCTCTT
Organism: Megalonaias nervosa; assembly: GCA_016617855.1. Classification (NCBI taxonomy): domain Eukaryota; kingdom Metazoa; phylum Mollusca; class Bivalvia; order Unionida; family Unionidae; genus Megalonaias; species Megalonaias nervosa. Next base: position 4,819 of record JAECUM010021808.1, on the reverse strand, counting down.
TTGTGTACAAAGCTGCTAATATAGCATTCGTCTCCAACACAAAGTACTGGTTGTTTAATTGTAATACCCTGTCTCTGCAACATAAGTTCGGAAAGATGTCTCCGTATTACAGGGTTTATTCCACCATCTTGTTGGTTGCGTAACTTTAACATCGTGTCTCTAAAACATAACATTGGAAGTATATCCTCCCGTTCGTCAGTTAGTAATTTATTTTCTTTCCGCATTCTCAAGTTTAACCATACACCAGAACTGGTTCCTGTATTTATTTACCAATTTTTGTATTTGTATCAGAAATTTTTATTTATAAATCCTCCATTTATATAGCATTAAGTATTCTTTATTTTACGATAGGCTATTGATAATTGTAAATGAGTGCCCTCAAAACATGCCATATATATCGCGCATTGTGACTGTGATACAGTAGTTTGGCGTTCTATTCTTAAAACGGGCATATAACTCAAGTGTACCTCAATAAATGCCATTGCTCCCAGGTAAATGAGCGAATGCGGAGATGTAGGAAAAATACTATATTCGCTACAATGTTATTTGCTCAAACGATATTATAAAGCATCCAGCATAAATTATTTGCAAAACATTTAAATCGCTTAAAGGTGAAACTGACTATAAAAACGCTACATTATTATTATTTATAGTACAAATAAAGCTTTCTTTCTGTTCTAGTACCATGCTCTTCTGGATGACAAAGTAGTTTATATTTTGTATGTATTTTATTTTAAGTGAGAACTCCACAACGTACATAAATATATATATATATATATATATATATATACATATATATGTTGAAGAAGTATAGCATATAGCTGGCTGGCTGCTGCTGCCATATACTATATATATATATATATATATATATATATATACAAAAGCTTGAATAGATACATGAGTTTATACATATGCAAATGAACTGATTGGATTCAAAGGCCACTTAAAACAAAGTTTGCATGCTGGGAAATGTATTCTTATATTTAACTGATATTTTGGTATCAAACATTTCCCCACATGTCCTCTTGCAAAACAATAAGAATACGTGTCTAATTGAGGCAAGCTATTTGCTGCCTGTCATGGTGTTCCAGCCTAGAAGGGCCTATGATTGTCTGTTGAAAGAGTGTGGTTTATATTCAGAATCGTACCTTGTGTTTCAGGGACTTAACGGTTTCTTGACTGTATCTTTGTTTCTACACCTTTTATGGATGCTGAGGACTGTTGGTGTGCGGTAGACATACATACTTTTGCTTGTTCTTAACACCGTGAACCAAGATTTCTTAAATAATATATATTTTAGGGCAGACATCTGTTGGACATAATTCTGTTTTGCATTTTAAACTTTTTAAAACTATAATGGAAGTCGTATTGTGTACTTTATATTTTATTCATTTTGTGCATTTGTTATTATTAATATTTTGGTAATGATGCTAAACGTTTCAGACAACGAAGAGTAGACTGGGGATTTGAGAATGATACTTTGCGTAAAGTTCTTATTGTTGTTTAAAAACATGTCACTATACATTCGCTGGAACTGCTGAGGATGGAATTCAGTACAGACAAAAACATGGAACAAGAAGATCAAGATGCAAATATTGGACTGGCATAGCATTGTCGTTCTGAATTAAAATTTTGACTGTGAATGCTCTACTCCGCTTCTGTTGCTCTATCTAGGAAAAAATGTTTCGAATGTGCCTGAGCAATTTAATATTGTTAATTAATTAATTAATCAATTAATTAATTAATTAATTAATTAATTAATTAATTAATTAATTAATTAATTAATTAGTTTGGACATAGTTTGGTTCCGTCTACTCTTGTTATTTAATATCATTTCTCTATTCCACTCCATGAAACTGAATTGCAAGAATTACTTAAATAAACATATAGAACGATGATCCTGTAATTTTTAAATATCGCCATCAAATATTTTAGTGTACAATTTCTCAATAGCAGATGCAGTACAATATTAGTTCTAACAATCCTCTTTCTTGAAAGGTAATTACTTAACATGGGGAAAATTTCTCTTTTAGTCTGTGTTTTAATGACATTTGAAGTTTCGCATAAGTTCTATTAAAAAACAAAATTCCGGCTAATTCATGTATGCATTTTGTCATCAATAGATTTACAAGAGAAAATATACCAAAATTAAGTTGTTGAAATCATCTAAGTTCGATACAATCTTAATCATACTTTAAGTGCTAGTTTTATGACGTCAGTAATAAAAATGTCGTTACGAAACCAAGGAATATATTTTTATTGGGATAATTGTTTTTCTATTATTATTACGATTCTGTGATCATAAAGAAAGTAATAGAAAAGAGTGAAAACCAAAATATTTCGTAAAATTCAACATATAATTTATTCCCTAAAAATACAAAATGAAAATTTGAAAAGAATTTACATTAATGCATATTAAATCCCAAAACAGTCCAAATAGTTTCATCACCAGTCCTAATGAATAAAGTTCTGAATAAACTTAACTGGTATTTCAAATAAGATCTAACGCCGAAAATGTTGATGTGCCTGTAATGGCCTGAAGTGTGATAATGTGCTATCAGTCTTTTCATGAATCACAGTAATATTATACAAGATTTCCTTGCTTGAATTCGCTATAACTCCAAGTTAATGTCTCTGTCCAAGAATATTATTGAGTACTATGTAATTTCAGAGAATAATAATTTGAATAAATAACTATTGCCCTAATCAAATACTGAACACAACAAGATTGATTCTCCTTCAAATTATTACAGCACGAATAAATAATTTCTAGATTATATAAAAAAAACCTAAGACACAAAAGAACCAGAATGAATGACAAAAGTTCATTTTCAGAACAATCTAAGCTATAATTAGACAAGGTATGTTGCTAAAAGTATAATAAAGAACATGGTAAACATTATGTCTTTGACTAGGACAAAGATAATGATCGTAATATTTAATCCACACTCCTAGGGGTATATTAACTACGTATTGTTTGTTTACCAAAACAAAATCATCAGTGTCGGTAGTCAGGAATAACATGAATTTGATTTTGGACAAGATCAAGTCCAGATTATAATTAACCATAACATATAATGGATTTAAATAATAACTAAAAAAACAATGCAAATTAAATATACATAACATTATCTATCCAGCTCTCTATCTATCAAAATTACGATATGATATTGTTTTATTTCCCATCTACTTTACTGTATATTTTCAATATATTTTCAGATTATCTTTACCACTACACTTCTGAAGAAGGATACGAGGGGATTAAAAAAACTGGAAAAATTAATCGTTCTGTTAAGACAGATGATGATGTCACCTATGGAATAGATAAGACATACCTGACCTCGCGAAATCCAGAAACAAGTACTCCGAAGGAGATAGCAAAGAGTAATTATGATGGTTTACCACAGTATGCCGAGTCAATGTTGCCACGTACCAAAGTTGCCATTGCATTTGATCGCAAGGAGATCAATGCAGAAGAAGTAGATCAGGATCGCAAGATTCACACAGTTAAGGGTGACCTAGAAATGTCTAAAGCTAAGCACATTTATAGGTCGCAAAACGATGAATATTACAAAAAAGATGAAGGAAATTGAATTAACGAATAGCAGTTGAGGTATCCATGTACCTCACCTATCTACCACCAACTGTCAATTAATTGTTCTTTATTTTAAAAAAACAACAACATTGATATCTATTTAGTCTTGTTCCTGGCAGGGTAAAGTGTGAACCGTCATTTCGCGTCACTCATAGTACTTTGCTTCTTTGACTAAAATGGGGACTGTCGTCAGCATGAATTGAATTTGTAATAGATTTTTTTTTTCTTAAACTATAATCATAAACTTTAAACGGTTAAAATGGATCGCTTTTTTAGTTAATAGATGAGAACAATGTTCAACGGAATCAAGTATGCTTGACAGAATAGTATATGTTAATGTACAGACGTGGTTACTTTGGTTCTGGCGAATAGTCTATTACATGTCCCAGGAGTACCTTTAATTTCAAAGCATACTCTTCTTTAAACTGATATGAATGATATTATTTTTAATTCAAATAGGTGTTCGCAACCCTCTTGATGGAAAATAAAGGTTCGAAACGTTAATTTTCTTGGATGATAAACATAAAAAAATGTTTTAAATACAAACAGTTTTGTTTTTATCTTTAGATTTTTGTTGAATGTTTTGATGTGATTGATACCTAAGCTGTTACGTATGGAAGATAATACTAAAATTAAGATATTATAAGTCAAATGTCATATTCGATTTTCTTGATAAGCATTGTTTGTTCATCATTTGTAAAGTTTTTAGATAGTTTAACCCATAAAATTATTCAATAAAAATGGTGAGAGGCGAGAGGTTCTGTTTTGCAAAACAAAATGTACCATTATTTTTCCTGGCTGATTAAACTTTAGATATTAAAATACATTTTTAAAAGTGCTTTAATGTAGGGATTGATTGGTAAAATCAAAATGTTTTCTATTCCTGGCGCAAGTTTTCGAAGTTATTAAGTAAGAGAAAAGCAACATGCATTGTATGTGGAGCAATAAAGTATTTTCAACATATGGTCTCACTTGTGTTTCATTACTTGGAAATGTTATTTGAATACAAACAACAACCATAATATGAGCGAAGACGTGTAGAATTTCACTGTATGAATTTAGTGTAAACTGACATCTTACTGGATGAATATCTTTTAAATATTATAGATGGGTTTTATGTGTTTTTGTGCTTTTCATAAAACATTTTATACCTTCGTGTAGATTTTACCTAGGATAAAAGTTATTTTTTGTTTCGTTTATTTTAATCCCTTAACCCAGTTAGTT
>JAECUM010021807.1:0-24869 GCA_016617855.1 Megalonaias nervosa | reverse complement strand
TGATGTTAAATTGCTTGTGAGGTAAAATGGCACGACGACCCTGTTTACCCAAGAGGGAGCATTTGACAGAACCTTCTCGCTACTTCTAGCTGATTCAGGACAAAACCAAATACATGAAATACGTGGACATCGTTCGTGAGGACTTGATCTTAGTCAATTACGAAGAAGAACTGGACTTTGTAGAAGCCGACGAATTTGGAAATGTCATCATTGCGGCCTACGCGACAGCCCATGCTCGCTGAAAACTGTACGAAGCTTTAGAACTGTTAGGAGATCGTGTGCTGTGTTTTGACACGGACAGTTGCAACTACATCGATCGTCTGGGTCAACCTCACTCTGTTATCAAAGAAGACCGTTTAGGAGGCTGGACAGACGAGCATCCCGACGACAAGATTCTAAGTTTTGCAAGTGGCGGTCCCAAAAATTACGGCTACCAATACCGAGATCCACAAGGAGAAGTACACACGGAGTGTAAAGAGAAAGGATTTACTCTCAATTATCGCACCGGTGGACTGGTGAACTTTGGTGTCTTGAAAGAAGCCTTGCAGTCTGGAGAGGATGGAAATTTTAAAGTGACCACCCACGAACCGCACAAGATTGTACGTTTACCCACACACCAATTCGTCCGACAGCCCTTGCAAAAAGTCTATCAAATCGCGTACCAGAAGCGAGTTCGGCTTCCCAGCCACTTCACTTTACCGTACGGACACGCCAATATTGGTCAGCATATAAAAAGGGACAACGTCCAAGACCGATAGTTTATTGTCACTACCAACACCATTTGAGAAAGATGAATCCTTTCAAACAGCAAGTATTAAGCAAGAGCAAGCTCGAGTGCAATGCTGTACCTTACGATGGCAGGGATGCCGTACGCTATGACCTTAGCGATTCAGTACCACATCATGGGAACTTTGCTACTACTACCATACTTACCATGGAATGTGATGCTGTGCATGTCAAACCTGACGGATGCGAGAGCCTTGCCACTCGTTATCGTACAAATTTTCACTTTACTGGTTTTCATGGTGGATGTCATCATTATTAAACCATGCGTCTATCACCCTACTGCTGTCATGCAAATCTGAGCACACTCCTGCATATTTCACCATACCTTCATCGAAATGAACCTGTGAAAGACGAATATTCGTTCCCTGTGCGTTTGCCTGAATACTGCGATTTTGAAAGTCGGATCCAAACCTTCCAAGGAAAATGGCCAAAATATCTGGGAGGAACCCCCCCCCCCCCGAAGAATTAGCTAGAGCCGGATTTATCTACTTGGGAGAAGGGATAAAGTCAAGTGCTTCAGTTGCCGTGTGTCACTTCACGAGTGGGAGAAGAAAGATTGCGCTTACCTGGAACATGCTCGATGGTCTCCAGATTGTCACTACCTACCTTTAGTGGGACCTCGTCATTGAAGTGGGTATATCATGTCGTGTAAGAAACCACAGACGTGGCTAGGAGTCAAACGTTGGACAACCCTTAGACAAGTATTTAAACCACATCTAAAAAATATTCTTCAAACATTACCAAACAAATTGTAAGAGAAGCTCTACAAGGACACTTGGCAGGGACTTGCCAGAGCATAATCTCAATGGGTGACTGTAGAACTTTTGTGTCGAGAAATTCACAAGAGAAAATTGACAAAAGTCAACAAACAAGTCAGATTTCTCTGGATCAAATGTGCGTTCATCCGAATATTCCGCATTAGACAATTTACATTTGAAGATTTTATTGACATTCTTGACCGATTCCTGGAATGGCAGTGGTCAGAAATTACTCACTATGTTCGTTACTTTCGCTCTAGGAGAAGTGTTTGACTGACATGGTCATGGATACTTTCCAAGAGAACATTCGTGGTTTGCCTGAGGAGTGGAGAGAACGCATTTACCGCGAGTTGGTCAAAATACAAGTGAAACGGAAACTCAAAAGCATTTCTCCATTTTTAAACTATGCTTTTTTCCAAAGCAAGCGAAGACTGATTATGTGTGGACACTACTTCAGTCACAAATATAAACGACCCTATTGGCCACGACCCAGTGATTCCTGATTCTTATTACCTTACACCTAAGAGGGTATAAAAACGGACTATCATGCCACGACCTTTATCATTCGTGGTACAACAGATTCCGTGGAAGGAAGTCAATGACACTATTCAAACGGTGGAGGATTACGATCGCCTATTACGAGAACTGTGTCCATTGAATTGGGGTCGACGTGTAGTGTGTGTCTTAGTGACTTGCTTTCTGTGATTTTGTTTACCAGCCGATTCCTTGTGGACTGTTTACGAACAGCACATACCACCCAAAACATGAAAGTGGTCCCTTTAAATGTACACGAGAGACTCACTGGAAAGATTTACGTGACTGGAAAAGTTGGGGTTTTGAGGCTTGGAAAAAAGAAGTGGCACACAATGCCAAAGATTTGTAATCCTAAAAAATTAAACGTTCAGTGAAAACAGTAACTTTTAAACCAGTGTTAGTGACAATGCCAGAATAAGTCGTGACCGAGGAAAACCACTCTCTTCAGAACAGGACCGTGATCGACATCACCGAAAGGCCATTCCGGGAGGACTCTTGTGTGACTGTGCCAAGGAGTGTAGAGACTCTAGGAACATTACACACTGTCCCTACAATTTCACTTCTTGATCACCACAAATGTTGTACAGAGACTTCTTTATATTCCACTATGATCGTTTTGCTGTGTCTTTTATTCATGTACTTAGCCCTTTGGCTTTTATGTATTTTTGTCTTTCGTGTTCTTCACAATTAAAGATGACAATAAACGTGTCCTGAAAAAAGTATAAAAACTCTTGTCTAGTCTGTCTTCCTGTCAAAAGTGACATTTCTTACACTACTATGGTTACCTCTACTGTCTCTGCTCCCTTCTCCTCCATTGTCAAAGTCACTGACGAACACGTAGATCGGACTAGTTGGGAGGCCTTGTATCTTCCCCATCCCTTTAACAAGCTCATTGCCAGACCTAGCGGTTCAGGCAAGACCGAATTTGTCAAACGTTTGATCGAACATAAACATCATTTGATCGATCGTCCACCTCAACGAATCGTGTGGTGTTACAAAGAGTGGCAATCGGTGTACAGCCTTCTGCGAGAAAGTCAAGGCGATTCCATCGTCTTTGTGGAAGGCATTCCTGGCGAGGACGACGGGATCGTGTTTGACCCTAGTCAACTCATTTGCTTATTTTTGACGACATGTTAGGAGAAGACGAAGAAGAAATTAAACTCTGGTTTACTCGCAAAGGGCATTATTGTCATGCCAGTGTCATTTACATCACCCAAAATTTGTTCAACAAAGTAAAGCCCATCGTACCATCAGTCTCAATGCTCATTACGTGGTGTTGTTTAAAATCCCTAGAGATAAATCGCAAGTACAAGTCTTAACCAAACAGTTAGAAAGGTCTTGGCTGACTCATGCGTACGACGACGCCACTCAAACCCCACACGCTTATTTACAAATGGATTTAAAACCCACCACTCTAGATTATTTGCGATTTCGTACCCATCTGTTTCACCACTGGTGCCCAGACGGAGGGCCTGTCGTGTACACGTCCCCTTCGTCGACTTAATCACAATCACCAAAAAATAGTCTATACAAACCTCGGTCACTTTGGCTCTGTCTCACACATCGTCAAAATGACGACCCTTAGGTCTCATCTTCCCATTAAATTGATTCGTGCCTTTTACGGTATCAGTCGCGAAAAAAATCCACACATACGTGCTCGTGTCTTAGAAGTTAGTCTCGAAGAAGTCTTAAGATGGTTTACGGTGATAGCACGTCAATTACTGCAAGGCATCATTCAGATTCCACATCAAACCAAACGTTTTTTTTTTTTTTTATTTAGCGAAACAAAGTAGCCTTGACGCAGCTAGCCGATCCTCGCATTGACACTCAAACCAAAAAGCAAATCATTTTGAAACCTGGAGGAATCGGTTCTCTAGGAGGTGTCATCATTCGTTCCCCCTTAAAATCGGATCCTAATGCTCGCAACGTCGTCCCCAAGAAAAAAGCCACGCCCAAACGTGCGCAAAAGAAAAAGAAAAAGAGCAACGGTGTCAAGACCAGGTCACAGCCTCAGAAAAAGAAAAAGAAAAGTCCACAGAAAACAGCTTCTACCCGCAAGAGAGTGTCTCCAAAAACTTCTCCTCCAGCAGTGACACCCTATTCCTCTTTAGCGGCAGTGGTCGCTGCTCAGAAAGTACATGCCCCCAAAATCGAAGTCCAAGAGAGAACGGGTGTGTTACAGACTTTACTAGATTTGTCCAAGCAAGAATTGTCCCGATTTAGTCCGTTGCGAACTCCTCCACGATGTGTGTTGCCTGTCATCAAGTTCATACGATGTAAAGACAATCAGTGGCGACGCATTCCAGTATAAGAAAGATGTGTGGCAAACAATACGGATCAGTGTTTTTGTGCTGCTGAACGCAAAAAGATGACCCCTCCAAGAAGTGCACACTGTTACCATCGCGTTCCTTCTTCGGTCCAAAATGGAAAAGGAAAACGAAAAAGACAGTCACGTCATCCTAAAAAGCGCTTAGCCAAACATCGACTTCACCCCCAGAATAGACACAATCGTCCAAAGAAAAAAGGAGCAACCAAAGGGGAGGATTTCCTACGGTACTTCTCAAATGAATTGATTTTAAAAAAATTCTAAAAGATTCTAAAAAATGATAAAAGGACGCATGTCGACCCATGGTTGTCAGTGTATGTTGTGCACCAAAAGATGGCTCCTCGTTGTCGTTCTCCTGTCCAGAATGGAAAAATAAAAACAAAAAGACAGTTTCGTCATCCGAAAATAGAGGAAGATTCTTTGGCGATTTTGGAAAACACATTGTCACCTTTATGACGAAGCGATAGTCCCCAAAAAAGGATAAAAGACCGTGTGACAAGTCATCGACGTTAGTGTATTTTTTGCTGTGTGCCACGGAACCAACGAACCAACCGAGAAAGATGTCACCCCAAAAACGACATTCCTCTTCCACCCCCAAAAGAAAGAAAAGGAAAGGACTGCCACCTCGTTTAGCCAAACATTGGGACATGTTGTCCGTCCTGGCCAAAGCTCCTTCACCCATGCGAAAAAAACTCATTCCAACTGCCTCCAAAGACGTCATCGATACCGTGTGCGAATGTTGTCTGAATGTCTTGAAAGGCACAATATCTTTGTCTAAACACCAGAAGGAATCCTTAGCCAAACATCGACATGTTCTTCGAAAAATGGTCCAAAAGAAAATACCCATTGGTCAAAAGAAAAAGATGTTGGTGCAACGCGGAGGAATTTTGCCCTTTTTGCCCATGTTACTGACAGGAGCAATGGGAACAATAGGAGGACCCTTGCTAAAAGGACTATTGGGAAACATCCTAGAAGGATGAAGATGAAAAGGTCCAAGAAGAAAAAAGGGACCTTTGAAGTCAAAAGATCTCAGACGTGATCCTTGAAATCCGATGGAAGGACGAAAACTGGCTTTAGTGCCTTACAAACGATGGATGGAATACCATCGTTGGCAAGAACAACGAACCCCGCATTTACCTCCCAATCCTCATTTGACCGAGATGTCCCAGTTACAACACGAACTGCAATCATTGATGGATCGCAGCGATTTGTCAGAAACTGAAAAATCTCAACGGTACGGTCAATTCTTGCAACGAATGCAACTCTTTCACCAGAAAGCTTTAGACGAAACAGTTGTACCCACTCTGAAAGATTTTAAGGCCTTGATGAAAAGTCCAATACCACCACCACCAGTAGCCCCAGTAATCAAGACAGAAAGTCCACCACCACTAGTCCCAGTGATCAAGACAGAAAAAGAAGAAGAGCTTCAAACTCCACCAGAAAAAGTACGCAAGTTAACAACACCACCTACATCCAGAATTCGTTGGATTAAAAAGATGTTGCTACCCCTTCTTCCTCAAAAGAGAAAAAGAAAGAAGGGAAACCAGAAGTGAAACAATAACTGATTACCCCAGTTCAGACATCTTCCTCTTCGACACCTATCGCTCGTCGGACACGTAAAGCATTACAATCCAAGAAAATACCACACGAAGAAAAGAGGAACATCAGTAAAGAGTGGATCACTTATTAAAATAATGGAGAAAGTGTTAGCCAGCATTTACTACGATCCATCCCATCCTGCAGGTTACGGAGGAGTTCAGAAATTGTATCGTGCTGCCAGAACTCGACTGAAAAGTGTTCGTTTACCTCAAGTCCAACGCTGGTTACAAGAACAAATCACGTACACCTTACACAAACCCATTCGACGAAAATTTTCCAGAAGTCGCACCCGAGTGGAGAGCATAGATCATCAATGGCAAGCCGATTTAGCCAATGTCTCTCATTTGGCCACCTACAATTGTGGTTACAAATATTTGTTTTGTGTCATCGACGTCTTTTCCAAATTTGCTTGGGTCGTGCCATTGACTTCCAAATCGAGCAGTGAGTTAGTGCGAGCCCTCAAACTGGTGTTGAAACAAAGCGGTCGTCACCCTCTTCGATGGCAAACTGACAAAGGCACCGAATTTCTGAACCAAGCTTTCCAAAAAGAACTGAAGAAACGTGAGATACATTTTTTCACCACCGAGAATCCCGAAACCAACGCCAGCATAGTGGAACGTTTTCAACGCACCTTGAATGAACGCATGTGGAAATAATTTACGCATCAACACACTCTCAAGTATATCGACGTCTTACCGCACCTGGTCCAATCGTACAACCAATCTTACCATCGGAGCATCGGATATTCCCCACAAGAAATGACTCCCGACAGCGATGTGACCGTCTTCGAGCGCCTGTTTGGTACGTCCCCGACAGTGACTGTCCCCAAGAAAGGTGGAGTGTTGGCAGCAGGAGATTGGGTGCGCATTGGGAAAACCAAAGGCACTTTCGACAAAGGTTACTTTCCCAACTGGACCACCGAATTGTTTCGTGTCATCGAACGTGTGCGTGGCCGTCATCCTCCCGTCTATATATTGGAAGACATGAACGGGAAAGTGTTAAAAGGAACGCTTTACTTGCCCGAGTTACAACGTGTGACCAAAAAAGAAGACGACGTGTAGGAGAGCAAAAGCATTCTCGATCGAAGAACCCGAAAAGTGGGAAAACGACGTTTCAAAGAAGTCAAAGTACGTTGGAAAGGATATCCTCCCAGTTTTGACTCTTGGATCGACGCTTCGCAACTCATCGACTATAAAAAGAAGTGATCATCATGCCCTTCAACACAGCCTCAGCTACCGCAGTAAGTGTGGCGTGGAGAACGTGTGCCTAAAACGCAAATCGTCTTTTTCTGCCAAATCTTTGTGGTGTATTGTGTCATCGGTGCTGCCATTGCCAATTTGAGTTTGCAACAAGGAGACAAACAATTGTGGACCATTTTACTTAGCAGTTGCTTTGATTACCTTCTTCCCAATCCATCTCTGAAATATTCCTCTAACTGAAACAACAACGGCAGTCTTGCCTCCAACGTTTGTCCCCCATCCAACAGTCACCCTAACCATCCTCTTTAAGACACTCCTCTAACTTCCAGTGACTCCTCGGACACGAGAACTGTGGAATTATGAACAACCAATTTTACTTAACATTACCCAGTGACAGTTCCATGGAGGTGTTTCCCAATAATACCTTATGCTGTTACACGGCCAAATTACCTCAGGCCATCAAATTTAATCACGAAGCCCATTGGGAAGTGGCTTTAGTGGAAATGATTCACCCTACACAAATCCTAAATATCCTTCCTAATCAAAATGCTTTTGCGGTGGAAGTTCATGACGAGCAAGTGCAACAACACTTGGATGAACGCAGCAGTGTAGCTGACCCTATGAAATCACAAGACCCCAAAACTCTCGATTGAAAATTTCCTCAGGCTATTATTTTAGTGGTCAACATTTGGTGAACACCATTGATGACAGGTTCAAAAACGTGTTAGGTAAAGTCCTGGAGAAAACCAGAAAAAGTGTCACCCTCGAGTACCACAAAATAGCTCGTCGCCTACTCATCAAATTTTCAGAGGACAAAGTATTGGCCATTACATTTTGTCTTGAATTGTATGACATTTTGGGTGGAGACACTAAGTTGATCAAGATTGCAAACGAAATACCAGCCGTGACCGGTAACTCGGATTTTGCGAAATATTTTAGATTGCCTGTAAAAATGAACCAAGGACTGAATTTGATTTTTGTGTACTCCGATGTGGCGGAGTACAACGTGGTGGGACACACCTCCGTACCGTTACTGCGTGTCATTGCTTTCAAAGTGGATTCTGACGCGAACGCTGACGAGGAGGGTGGAAACACCTATCACGTTCACCTCGAATTTGCACATCCTCACTATTTGCCCGTCAGTAAGTCGTATTTCGACACTGTCAACATTACTATATAAGGAGATCTGGGACAAAATAGTCCATTCACCAAAGGGAAAGTCACAGTGAAACTCCATTTTCGAAAACGATTACTCTAACCTTTTGTCAGTCATGTATCCTGTGTACCGAGGAGTCGCTCGACAACGAGGACACGGTTTAGGAGATACGCTAAAATCAGCCTTTCTTATGGTGGCTCCCATTCTGAAACCGATGGTGACACGGGAATTGCACGCCTTGAAAGATGCCGCGTTGACGAACAGCAAAGAATTTCTCCAAAATGTCATCATTGACAACAAAACCCCAAACAAGCTTTCTTGAGAGCAGGCAAATATGTCTTGCTTTTCAAACGGGTGATGACATTTTGGGCCGGCGAGCAACTCCTACAAATGCCCTGGGCGATGCCGAGTCAGACATTCCTGCTTCCCTGACACCACGGCAAGGACAAGGTAGAAAAAGACGACGAAAGCATCCCATCAGAGGATTTCACACCCCTAGAGCTAGAAAGACTAAGAAAAGAAAAACTGTCCGAGAGTTAGATGTTTTTGATTATTAAATCAAAGAAAATGATGCACCGAGAGTCTTGCGCGTGTTCCAAGTCGGAACTGGATCTGTTTGCCATGCCATCCACCATGATGACAAGGCAATAATCCCAATGGGTCGAATTTCATCCCGTCTCCTCTTTGACGGATTCAGCTCCCATCGAGTTTGAAATCAAAGGACAACCCGAAGATTACATCGATCTGAATAGCAGGTACTTGTATCTGAAACTGAAAGTGATCAAAATGGACAACACCAATCCTGAAGACGATGCTAGAGTATCTCCCGTCAACAATTTCATGCATTCCTTGTTCAGCAAAGTGGATTTGTACTTGAATAACAAACTGGTCAACAGTAGAATGGATAATTACCCTTACCGAGAGTACCTGCAAAATCTCTTGACGTACGGAAAAGAGGCCAAGAACACTCATCTGGATGCTTGCGTAGTTTGGAAACCTGACACCGCAGGTGAGAACATGTTTAACAACACAACCCTGACAGCCGATGACAATCTTCACAATGTAGGCTTCAACGACCGTCGAAAGAAAATCCTGCAAGGTCGTAGTTTAGAACTGATGGATCGTTTGTATTTGGACATGTGGTTGCAAGAAAGTATTTGCTGAACGGAGTGGATATTCGCCTGAGACTCAATCGCAGTAGTGTCGCTTTCCATTTGATGGCTCATGCCAACGAGTACAAAACCATCATCCAAGAAGCCAGACTTTACGTGCGCCGCGTAGAAGTGTTACCTAAAGCGGGAAGCGACATCAGTCACACTTTGAGCAGATCGACCGCCAAGTATCCGATACGACGCGTAGAAGTTAAAACGTTTGCCATTGCTGCTGGACTCCGATCCAAGATCGAAGATCATCTGTTTCAAGGACAGTTACCCAAACTTTTAATCATTGGTATCGTCAGCAAAGCAGCCCTCAACGAAGCCCACGATCAAAATCCTTTCCAGTTTAAGCACTACAAAGTGTCCAAGATCGAAGTCAGTCGCGATGGCAAGACCTTGTGTACCAGACCCTTCGAACCTAACTTTGCCCAGAAAAATTACTTGAGATCGTACTTGTCCCTGTACGAAGTTACCGGACAGCTAGGAACCAACACCAGTCACAGCATTTCGTACGAAGATTATGTAGGAGGTTACACTTTGTGGGCCTTTGATTTCACTCCAGACCAAGGCAGCGACGAGGGACATTTCCAGCCTATAAAATCCGGTCAACTGCGTGTGGAACATCAGTTTGCAGAAGCTCTCACCGAGACGGTCAACGTCATCTTGTATGCCGAATTCGATAATACAATAGAAATCAACAGTTTGAGAGAAGTCATTCTAGACTTTTAGAAACAATGGAAGACACTTATCCCTCATTAAACGGTAAAGAATCTTTGGAAATTGATAGGGAGGATAGCGTGAAAACAGAACCCCAAGACCAAGACAAAGAGGACAAGGTAGTAGTCACGTCCAGATGGCCAGAACAAGAACAACATTTAGTGTCCTGTTTTGCTAAACACCTGGCGGATAAAATTACGGAATTGACCAAGAGAGATTGTTATGGATGTCAAAACGATCATCCCAGTGAAATTGAACACGATAAATGTTTGATGATGAGTCAAGAAGAAAAATTGGACGAGTATCTGGACGAAGCTTGGAGTCTCATCTCGGAAGAAGCAATGTTGCATGAGTGGTATAAAGGCATGCGTGATCATTCCTGCCTCCACTGACTACTCTGGAGATCTATCGCATCGAAGCTCTCTTAGCCCAGAGTTGGGAAACAAGAAACGCCTACTTGACAGAGCGTTTCAAACAAAAAGTCAGAATTGAATTGATGACTTATCATTACCTGTGAAAACAAAACAACAAAACAAAAAAATGGATACCTGGGAACTTTATTACCTTTTGAACAATAGTTCGTATACTGCGTCTTGGAATCCTTTCGTGTGCGCTAAAGATGAACTACCTCATCGCAAACCTCAAGACCATCAAGCTTATGTCATCAACACGGACGACAGTCATCTCCCAGGAACTCACTGGGTTGCCGTCTACTTTCCTTAAGAGGATTGTGTGGAATATTTTGATTTGTATGGATTACCCCCGTTGGAAGACGATATCATCGACTTTATGAGAAGAAATGCCCAGACGACACGATACAATAATGTCAAATTATAAGGCACAGATTCCATGGTGTGTGGGCAATATTGTGTGTATTTTCTTCATCATCGCAGTCTTGGATATCCTTTAGAACATTTAGTGACTTATTTTGATCGTAACTCTTCTAGAAACGATGAGAAAATAGATCGATGGTTTTGTGACCATTATGGCTATGTTTTGTCTTTAGCTAGGAAACGTAGTGTACATCAATGGCCTCATGACTTCCATCAATCAAAATCTCACATGGTTTCACAACGTTGTCAACCTTGTGAAAAATAATTTGTTTGATTTTATTGTTACTTGTTAATTGTTAGTAGTTGATTGTTTGTTTGAAAAAAAAATGTTGTGTTTTGAAAAAATGTGTCTGTCGTTTGTTTTCAGAAAAAGACTGTGAATATATGCTCTTTGAATTTCTCTCTATCCCTCACCATGACATTCGCTATCATAGCGTTCCGACCCAAACAAAAAACCTAGTAGGGATGTTTTCTACCGCGTCCGCGTTTGAACCATATAAAGCGGGTTGGTCTCCAGTCTGGCCATCCACTGTTGACTCGTCAACCTACGAAGATGCTTTCCAGACTAGCCAAGCTGAACGAAGCTTACGTCAATTTACATCGTGTCAGGCTAAACCTGATACCTAAGCCTGAAGAGATAGAGAACGTAAGGATGTTAGCAATAGCCCAAGACCTGATAGAAGAGGTCTTCAGAGAGGAAATCAAGAAAGAACAAGAAGAATGGACAGAGAAGTACAGACTTCAGAAGCAGAGAGAACAGCAACAACAACAGCAGCAGCAACAGCAGCGCCAGAAAGAACCAGACAGAGGTTTTTTCGACTGCCTTGTGGACACCAAAGAGTTCTCCTTCTCTTTCCGCAGAAGCAGGCCGTATCGTATAGGAAAGCCTGCTGCCAGACGGGAACGCAATCTTAGACAGTAAAACAAGATTGACATCACTCCCGTCAACAAACACAAAAAACAGCCCTTTTCAGGGCTACCCCCAATACTCTCGAAAAGACATACTAATTCAAATTGCCAAAACAAATTTGTGTGTTTGCGTCTTTAAAAAATAGAAGTGTGTCTATAAACATTTCGTTTCTTTTATCAGTAAAAAATCCACCCTTCGTTTTCTCTGTCTTGTCGAATCGTGCATGTCGGTGTTTGTAAGTAAAAAAGTGAACGTGAGTGTTTCTTTTAGGTCCGCGCGTTTGATGTGATGGTAAATTTTGGTGCTAGGGGATGTTTACCTTCACGTCCGTGCTTCAAGTATATAAAGCATCGCGATCGTCAGTCTGGCTACCCACGTTGACGTAGCAAACTACTAGAACTCCAGATGCACCTGGAATATGCCAGACGGTTGCTAGATGAACTGGCTATGGAGGCTTTAGCCGAAGAAGCCAGGCTTGAAGAGGAGGAGAAGAAAAAGAAAGAAGAGGAGAAGAAAGGGGTCCTACCTCACCTCATGCTAAGACCTCTGTGTGAGGTCAAGCCTGAGGTGAGGGCGCCTCCACAGACAGTAGCAGCACCACAACAAAGACAGCCACAGCCTCTGCCACCAGTACCACCAGTACCAAGAGCCTCTGTCTACCAGGCAGAAAACCGGGAGAAGGAGGCAATGGAGGAATTGGAAAGACAGAGGCAAGAGTGGGAGCCTCGGCGTCAGCAAAATCATCCCAGGGTGTGGAATAGAAGAAGGAGAGATCAAGTGTTCACTATCCCTCAAACTGAAGAGTGGGATAGTGAAGCCAGTTCCCCCCCCCCCGCGCTCCCAACCACACACATCAATTAGGAACAGGACTGGAGCAGACGATGCGTGTGTGGTGCCCGACCAGGGAGGTACAGACATTAATAGGTGTATTTGGAGTTTTAAATCAGCCCTTCTCAGGGCTAACCAGATATCTAGAAAAGAGACACTATTCAAGCTGCCAATTTGTGTGAATGTGAAGTAGTGTGACTATAAACACTCACTCCTTTACTGTTGTGTGTGTGTGTGTGTGTGTGTGTGTGTGTGTGTGTGTGCGTGTGTGTGTTTCTTCTCTTCCTTCGTTTGTGTGGATAGTATATATGGTATGTTTTATGCATTCTCGTCCGTTTGTGTGGATAGTATGTATGGTGTATTTTACGCATTCTCGTTCGTTTGT
The DNA here is from genome assembly GCA_016617855.1 of Megalonaias nervosa. Classification (NCBI taxonomy): domain Eukaryota; kingdom Metazoa; phylum Mollusca; class Bivalvia; order Unionida; family Unionidae; genus Megalonaias; species Megalonaias nervosa. The sequence continues at coordinate 11,681 of JAECUM010021807.1, read as the reverse complement.
GTTGATAGTAGATATGGGTGTGTTTTTTCTTCTCTTCCTTCGTTTGTATGGATAGTAGGTATGGTATGTTGTATGCATTCGCGTTTGTTTGTGTGGATAGTATATGTGGTTTGTTTTATGCATTCTCGTTCGTTTGTGTGGATAGTAGATATGAGTGTGTTTTTTCTTCTGTTCCTTCGTTTGTGTGGATAGTAGATATGGGTATGTTTTATGCGCTCGAGTCCGTTTGTGTGATAGTAAGTATGGTTTGTTTTATGCGTTCGCGTACGTTTATGTGGATAGTAAATATGGTAGGTTTATGCATTCGCGTACGTTTGTGTGGATAGTAGATAATATGTGAAGTAAGTGTAAGGGATGTTTTCGTTCACGTCCGTGCTTGACGTATATAACGCGGAACGCTCGTCAGTCTGGCTATCAGTCTCGTCCAGTAGTGGAAGAAGCAACACATGAACAGTACAGTGTTAGAGATAGAAGTGCTCATCCTGGAACAAGCCATGAATGCCATTCTAGGCCTCGGACTAAAGTTGGCATCTGGCTGGAGCCTTAGGGCGCAAGCAAAACGTACTACGTTATTGCTAATCTGGGAAGCAAACGACGCAAATAGGAGAGAAAACACCCCAGGAGGAAACAACTCAAGGCCAGTAGAAAAAAGGAGAGTTCTAAAACAACAGAGCCCGCAGAGAAAGGAAAGAACAACGACAACTGCTCCAGTCAAAATTTCTGCTACCAAAACATCAACAATGGCCACGCAGACAACTTCGGATACTGGGGACCAACAACTGGGAACTATAATAAGGGAGCTAAGAGAGGCACTTGGAGGGGAAATATCTAAGGAACCTGCATTAATTTTCCCTAAAACTACTTCACAGGCATCAACATCAGCGAGAAAACCTACAAACATCAAAGAAACATCAAGCAGAGACAAGGCGGGAAAACAGCAAGAAAAGGCGGGAAAACAACAACAACAAACCACTACAAAAACAGTGGTACCACTGCAAGCTGCTACACCGCAGCCTAAAATCACAAGCTATGCAGCGACAATCAAACATAGGGCTGACGCCTCTCCCTCTAGTGAATCTGAAGTAAACATATAGGATGAAGAAATGGATACCGACCAACAGAGACTAATTGACCTAGGACTGAAAAAATGCTTAAGGATGAAAAAAAGGCTGCCCACTTCATCAGCTCAGTAAAATACATAGGATGGAGATCTCTGAAAACACCTAAACCTAAGTACCAACAGTGGGAATTCGCAATCATGATCCTGAGTCAGTACTACAGGAAGGCATATGAAAAACGCCCACTAGCCAAACTTATTGAAGCAGCTGAGAAAATCACGGTGCTGTATGGGCTTGAAACCTTCCCGGAGAAACGTTACAAAGAACAACGTACCGCTGGTGAATGTGAAGAAGAAGAAGTATACCACGGCACATCATTCTAACTGCTGTAATAACAGCCCTTTTTAGGGCTCCAAATTGCCTCTTTTATTTTAAAGGGGTTCCATTTTGGCTAGGAATCCCAATTATAACAATCTATGACTCTAATTTGATCCTTTTGGCCGGCTGCTCTAAATTCAAACCGATTGACTAATATTGACTCAACTATCATATATCGCTAAGACATATTAGTATTTCAGATTGTTAGGGACTTATTGAATGTACACAATGTACTAGTAAAATTCGATTGATAGATGGTAGGAAAAATTTTACAAACTGAATGAATTTGGCTAATTGCAGAGGTGGCTTACACGTTATTGGCATAATGATATGTCCATTAGTACAACTGGACTGGATTTGAAATTGGTACAGCCTTCCCCTCTTTCTTATTGCTAGGATACCCGTCCATGGACGGTATGTGGAACGATTTCCACCCGTCCACACACCAGGTGCCCGAATGAGACGTCATTGCTGCCAACCAATGGCAGCGGACGTCTCTTAACGCTTGGCTGACAGCTGGTGGTAATGCAGCAGTACTGACTATGCTTGAGTGCGTGTTGGGTCATTCCCTCTCAAGCAACTGCCCCTAGCTGGTGAAATGGCTGCAACATTAATCAGTCGTCACCAGCTAGAATAAAGGAACATCTTGGGTATATTTAACAGCCCTCTTTGAGGGCATTAAAGCCTGGGGGATGTGGCACGCTTTCCTTCCCCCAGGATCGTTTAGAAGTCCGCCATGCGGACATTAACTGGTCGCGCATGTCCAAAAGGACGAATGCTACCTTAATTCAGAGTTAGTTAGTTAGTCAGTCTAGCTACCCGCGTTGACTAGTCAACACAAGATGGAATTGTTTAACCAGTTAAGACACAGTTATTTTTGGATGATGGATGCAGCCTACGTGGTGGAAAGACTTGAAAAAGAATGGAGCTATCCAGACAGCCAAGACTTTGTGACCAGTCAAGTCACTAGCCTGAAAGTAGCCAGGGATCAGGTAACATGAATGATAGAAGAGGAGGTGGACAAAATAGGACGATTTATAAAGCAAAAATATGTAAGAGTGGGGACAATGAAGGAAGCATATGATAATGTAATCAAAGTGAGGTGTTTTTTAGAAGACCAAGCAAATTTTACTGAGTGGTCTTTTGTCTTGTGGGGATTATAACAATTAAAAAAAGCAGAACACAAGATGAAAAACGTAATGGAAGAAGAGGTAAAGAAAATAAAAGACACATGGACAAAAGAGAGAAAGGAGAAAGAAAACAGAAAGAGAAAAGAAGAGTTTGAAAGACTAAATCAAAACTGGATGAAGGGACAGGAAAAGTTTAGAGCAATGGGACATCCTGACTGGATAGCTGAAGAAGAAAAGAAGAAGAAAGGAATTATTGGAAAAGTGAAGAGCTGGTGGAAGAACTGGAGAAAATAGAAGAAAAAACCAAAGGCCCTTTTCAGGGCCACTTCATATGCCTCGAAAAGATATTTATTCTTTCTTGCCTAAAAAATAAAAAAAATAAAAAAATAAAAAAATAAAAATTATTCAATTTTATAATGTATGTTTAACTCCCAAAGACATTATTCTCTTACCTAAAAATTCTTTTAGTCAGTTGTATAATTTGGGTATAATATTATAATATCCACAGACACGAACGCGAATACATAAATAGAGGATCTCAAATAGGTAACGATTTAATATTGAATTTATGAAACGAGTTGAATAATGTCCAGCTTTTGCGAGCCTTGGCGACCATTTGAGATTACCCAATCGTTACCCATTTGAGATTCTTTTTATCACATAGTTTTATTTCAGAGGAAATTAGTTAGAAAGAAGAACGAATAATTTCGTTCATTCTGACAGACGCTGTACCTTTCATTTGATCTGCGTAAAAAACAGTCCCAAACAAAGTTGAAATAATAAAAGTATATTATACATTTTTGATAACTATAAATCAAAGAATAATCGTCAATCCAAATAAACAGAACATTTTACAAAAGGCACAACATTTGTTAACACAAAATGTCCAATGCGTGTGATGTCACACTGTTTGATACGGTGCACAATACCGGTTGGGTTAGTCTATACAACACAGTGACAGAGTTTACGTTGAAATTTTCCATATTACAACTAAACGTTACATTGTTGCGATATTTTTGTGAGAAGAAGATTACTGGATGCAGAAATACACACATATATGGGAATGTATTTGTGACCGGATATTTGCAGTATTTGATTTGGAACATTGGATTGTACAGAAGACGTAAAAAAATCTCATTTTGAGTCGGACTTACGTTACATATTTACCGCGTAAATATGCTGTGTTTGGATAAAGTTCTGTCAGTTGGAGAAACCGGTTTATGTCTACATTCTTAGGTGACCAAAGGTGAGTTTATTTACTTCAGTAAGTTCCCATTTAAACCAAGCAAGTATATAGAGTCGATTCCATACTACAGATATACTGCCCATCCATCCCCACCTCCACCCTTGTCATCATCTAAGCAATAGTTTTACTTGTTGTTATTGTTCTTGTCTTGGGGGTTTTGCCATTTTTCAAGTTATGATATGCTATACATAACTTAACAAACCCCTGTGGAGGTAAATTGGCAATATTGAGACTGGACGAGACCATTTTTCCCAATTCCCTTTCGCGAGTCGAATCATAAAACGGCGGCCAAAAATGTTTCATTCAAAACAAACAATTCCAGGAGGCGGTGTTAAAAAAGTTTTCCCACGATTGCAGCCAATCAGTAAAGAGAATACTGCACAATAATTTCATGGGCTTATTTGGACCAATCAGAATAACATAAAGTGATATGTTCACACGTATAATATCAAAAATATGAAACTGCACACACTATAGACAAAGTGTACCGACTATGTGATAAAACATACTATACTATTCACTGACACGAACACGAATGATTCAAACTTTGTATAGAAATGAAACTGGTGGCATGACGTCACGGTACTTGCTACATTGTTTCAAGTGTCCAGTACCATGACGTCACCCTACCTGTTCCATTCCTCTTGTAGCTATACAAAATTCCCATTGTCCCTATACAGGCCCAGGGTGATTTTTTGTCCCTTTAAATCGTGTTCTTATACAGGCCCAGTCGGGAGTCTGTAATGTATTTTCCCATTGTCCCCTTATCGCCCCACTATACTACTAGTGGAGACAATAGAAGAAGAACCCAAAGGCCCTTTTCAGGGCCACTTCATATACCTCGAAAAGATTTACTCTTTCTTGCCTAAAAATGTTTTTAGTCAGTTGTATAATTTAGGTATGATAGACTGATGTTGATCAATCTATGGTTGCATTTATCTATGTCTCTGTCTCTCTCCTATTATCCCCATACAAAATTCCCATTGTCGCTATAAAGGCAAGGCTGTGCCATTTGTCGCTATAAATCTTGTCGCCATAGTATCCGGGGGTGGGTGGGTCTGTAATGTATTTTTCCATTGTCGCTATAGTATCCCAAGGTGTGCAATTTGTGGCTATAAATCTGTCGCCAAAGTACAAACACCCTGTTGTAACATTAAAGTCTCATTGTTGCTATAGTATCCCACTATACTACTCATATAACATGGTTCAATTGTATTTTAGTAGGCCTAAAGCAATGTGAAATATTCGAGACTGTACAATCCATTATGATTGTTCTTATCGCCGACAAAATCAGGTACGAACGTGGTTATTATAATACTAATCTCGTATAGCATTTCGTATTAAGTAAGAATTTAGTTGTAGCTTAAGTTGATTCATGCGTACGCATACGTAAACTGTATCACTTTTTACGCGGCCCAGTTATTGTGAGCTCTTAAAGAAATCGTCCAACACCGTGGGGTTGTTTAACCAGGATACTGGTGACATTGGTGATGTTGTTTCGACGGACGATATTGGTCAACTCAGTGATAATGGATAAAAAGGATCTGGACAAATGTTTTGTGGGGACATGAGATTCACGAGGATGCATCAATAGGCCGTGTGGAGTGGTCATTCTTCGACCTTTTATCGAGAACGTTGTGTGTATATGTGTGTATGTTTATATCGATTGCCTCCAGAGAAATGGATGTATATATTGTCATTTTTATTCTTCCCATGGGTTTTGGGGATTACTTTGGTTATTATCCCACTCCTTTCCGGGGAAAGGTTGCTATATGAATATTTTCACTCTGTGCAGAAATTTCCACTCGGCCTTAATTTAACTCAAGCCTTAGTAAACACACCAACCTGAACATCACCCAAACATTTTCTTAAACTTTATCAACAGATTGACATACCAAAATGCATGTATTTTAAAATATATGTGAGAAAATCGATCTACACTAGAATAATAGTCTGGTGGGGGACGCTTAGGCAATGCTTGTCTCTGGGGAATAATGTTTATAATTCAGGGGACAAACTGTTGGTGGATTCATTTTCCTCTAGTGGAGAAGGTGGTAAGTTGATTCTATAACAATGTTTCCGGGGTGGGGTACGGAGAAATCCATCCCTCTGTGTATGTGTGTGTGTATGTATATGTATGTGTGGTATTGGATTGTAAGGAGTTCTGTCGTTTGTTCGTTGCTCTCAAAATGTCATTCCACGCATTGTTGGCTTTATCATGCCAAGGTTTTGTGCTGTCTATGCGTTGCCCAAGGACGGGTATTGAATTCTCTACCCTTGGATCACAAGTCGAACTCTCCACCAAAAATGCTGCCTGCGCTTCCCCAACGGTGCGCGCGCGCGCGTGTGCGTGCGTGCGTGCGTGCGCTTGTGTGTGTGTGTGTGTGTGTGTGTGTGTGTGTGTGTGTGTGTGTGTGTTCGGGGGTATAATTGGCTATCTGCGATCGGCAATCTAGGACTCAACGTCATATCAGGAATCGTTTGAGATGTTAACAAAAATTGTGCATGGTCAAGCATTTTTTCTCTTTCTAACTGGGAAAAGGCTACGTTCAAAAATAAATGATCGGTCTCTAGGTAGGGATGCTAACCTATGTTACGCATGAAGTTTGATTGGTTGTTTAATTGTAACTAAATTTCCTAAGGTTTCATAAGAAAAGACTATCTTTTCTATACTAAACAGCAGGCTTCTTAGCCTCCTCTACAATAAAAAAAATATATTACTGGCAGGCAGGTGAATGTTGAGCTTCACCAACTAGTTGTTGTGGTAATTATATGCAAATGTATACAGCGTTCAGATTACGGAATGGAAGAGCGGCCTGGGTGACAACTAATTCAGACTGAGAAGAGAGGCAAGTCGGTCAGACATAATCAAACAACATGGGGTCAAGTGGTACGAATCTATTTTAATGTTCAATCGCAAGGACCAAACGATAATTGAGCAAAAACAGAAATCATTGACAGTAAGTAATTATGTATTACAAAGTGAAGTAGTTTTACACAATACAAAACAAAAAAATTCATTCATTAACACCTTTGTACCAAATTGCACATTCAGCCCAAAGAACTTATAAACTTAATTATAAGCAAAAGTGAATTATAAACTGCGTGTGGAAAAACTATAGAGATATACATGAACCATTATTTCTTATATATATATATATATACATATATACATACATACATACACACACATACACAAGCATACATACACACATACACACGCACACACACATACACACACGCACAGACAGAGACACACAGACACACAGACACAGAGACACACACACAGACACACACAGAGCCACAGAGACACAGAGACACACACACAGACACACACAGACACAGAGACACACACAGACACACATACACACACAGACAGACACACACACAGAGACACAGACACACACACACAGACACACACACACAGACACAGACACACACACAGACACAGAAACACAGACACGGACACACACAGACACATACACACAGAGACAGACACAGACACACATACAGACACAGACATACACCCAGACACACAGAAAGACAAACAGACACACACAGACACACGCACGCGCACACACGCACACGCACACACACTCGCGCGCTGCAGACACACAGACAGACAGACACACACACACTCATACATATATGCATGCATGCATACATACATACATACATACATACATACATTCATACACACACACACACACACACACACACACACACACACATATATATATATATATATATATATATATATATATATATATATATATATATATATATATATATATATATATCTTTTTCAAAACACGCCTCTTCCTTCAACCAATGTGTTGCCATCAGTAAGGAATTCGTAGCATGATTACCTTAGTAAAATATGAGCTGTCATGTAGAACGATATATCAATTGATCAAAGAATCGATTTAAAATGGCACTTTGGATACTGCTGTCAAAATGTGCAGTATGTTTCGAAAATATCATAACACAAAACCCCCTCCAACTCCAACTCTCCCCATTCGCCAGCCTTCATATAGAGATTGTATTTTGGCTTTACACTTTTGCAATTCCGACTTTAAAAATAGTATCAAGGGATCGATTGCAAATAGAACTTGCTTGAATGATGCAGTCTGAATGTACGATATTTGACAAAATATCAAATTTCCCCCATCGTGGAAGGGAACTGGTATTTCAATCATAATATCTGGCAACATCTGATGTGTCATTTAGAACAATATCGATGTAAAATTGATGAAGAAATTGATTGGAACTAGAATTGTTTAGATGACGCAGAGTGAAATGAGTACTATTTGAAAAACTATTGTTTAGATGACGCAGAGTGAAATGAATACTATTTGCAAAACTATTGTTTAGATGACGCAGAGTGAAATGAGTACTATTTGCAAAACTATTGTTTAGATGACACAGAGTGAAATGAGTACTATTTGCAAAACTATTGTTTAGATGACACAGAGTGAAATGAGTACTATTTGCAAAACTATTGTTTAGATGACGCAGAGTGAAATGAGTACTATTTGCCAAACTATTGTTAACTTAACCTAGTCGCAGAAGAGCGTGATATGTTCTTCTTAATCTTTGGCAAAATTAAGGCTATCGTATATCAACGCATCTCAATTTCAACGTGAATTTTATCTTGGAATCGATTAGAGCAGGAACTGAGATGACACGGTAGGAAAGGTGCAATATCAACAAAATATCGTTGTGTGTACCTTTCTCTTCAACTTCTGCTAGTAAGAATATTTATAAAAATTATTGTGTGACCGAATTGCTGGTTAAGCTTCAACGCATGAAAACGAATGCAGCACTTCAAATGGAAAGTATCAGCAAAGTTCGTATTCTGTTTCTAACAAACAGCATATTAAAGGAACAAATTTGCCGGGTCATATTACCGAGATTTCTCCATATAAGGCAATTTGTACTGATTATTTGATAATTCGGTGTCGGTGATCACCTGACTTCGTATAGCGGAGTGCAACGCAGGAATCATCCGAATCAGGGAATCATATTTGGTATGCTTAAATGACATAGCTGGAATCTCCATTCTATTAACTGAACTAGCTGAACTTTTCCTTAGACTGAAGTGGATTCTCTGGGGTTTTCCATATAGTAAATTAGTTCAGTTAGTAAACTGTTTTCGTCCACATATTGATTATTGAATTCAATATATTATGGATGAAATACATTAAAGTATAAGTCATTTAATTTTATTTTGCTCTTTCTCTTTTAGTATCCCTCGGACCCAATATTGACTCAATGTTACTGACTATTTTCGCAGCGTAGTGTCCTGAATGGGTTCTTATATCCTGTGTGTTCTGTTCATTGCAATAGCGTCCTATAATTTGAAGGTGTTAACGTTTAATGCGCTACAAAAGTGGTGGCAGCGGTGGCAAGATTTAAAGGGATACATGGTTTATGTTGAAAGTAAAATGCAATGCATTGGAACAAACAGAAAGTACTTTTAGATGCTTCTATTTTCTATAAACAGTTGTGTTTGCTAGATTTGTATTGCATGTTCAATGGCATCCCGAGACTCTGCTCTTAACATGTATCATGGATGATATTGAAGTTATTTTAATAATAAAATGTTCAAGCCATTTCTATTGCTGAAGATGAAGATCTCAACATATCCACCTGTGCCTCACTGAGCAATATTGATACTAAGGGAGATGACGTTTACCCAAATCGTCCTGGTGATGACGAACTTTCCCCTGTAGACGTAATTGATACTGTTGCATGTCGCCTCTTAGCAACTTGCAATGTCATGAAAAGAAAATGAACCAATTTGAAGATACATTTTATAATCGGTTTCCTAGAAGAAAACAGCTATATAGAGCTCGTTTTCAAACTAGAATTAAATAAAGAGAAGTCTCGTAGTTATTCCAGTTTGTGCTCAAATTGCTCAGACAAGAATCGCTTACTGCTCCACAGTCGCTGATTAATATCTTATCTCTTAATCCATTCACTGATGTTGTCCCTGACATAGACATGAGGTTCTGATTACGAGAGGCAAGGCATAGTTATATCAATGAACGAATTTGTTGCTATCAGATTACAAACCAACAAACTGGACGAGCGCCCAGAAGAAACCCTCTGTTCGTTATAGTAGACCACACTTATTAATAATGATAATGATAGGGAGCTACAATCTGTGAAACGTTAAATGATGACCTAGACACACAAAATGATGACCTAGACACACAAAATGTATTTTTTGGGAAAGAAAGGGCGGCAGTTCAGTAACAAAACAGAGCCTTGGTCCACCGCTAGGCTGACAGACGTTTAGGTAGTGTCCACAATATTTGCAACACCTTCGAGGCGCAAAATGTCGTATAGCCATTTGATGATTTTTAAAATGGTCTGGTTTTGAACGGCCTTCAACAAGGGTGGGACCGATTTGGGACAAGTCTCTCTTGAGCTTCAAATAATTTCTCGACATATCAAAAAACAAACTGTTTAATAATCCATTTGATAATGGAAATATATTTCACTATGTATCAGACATTTTCATTCAATTTCACAGCTGTCACGTTCAGCGCACCAACAGCAAACTATATATTCTTCCAGAATGACCTGTGTTTCATAAAACCCTGTTGTGGATGCGTGCTGTCCACAATTTTGCTCTGAGGCATAAATTAATTTAAGATTCTGCTTTATTCTTGATAAGCGAGGATACAGAATAAGACCTGGAAGCTGCAATTGCATTCACCTGCCAAAACAACCTGATTTCCCCTAAACGGGTCCTGTTGATACACATGTAAAATTTAAATAGCAACAGCAGTGGTAATGTGAGGTACCATTGCATTCTGTCTTAGGGGTGATATGATTTGCAGAGTGAAACACTGATAAAATTTGGCTCAAAACGACATAAGCATACGCGAACCATATGAATCGCGACCGCTACTAACTTTATTGTATAGAAAATCTTTATTGAGAAAAGATCCATACCGTATCAAATATTGACGGTAAACATTATCACGCGCCCTCATCTTGGATATTGTTGAAATATCTACAGGGATATGTATAATTTTGGATCAATATTATAAAAAAGACAACAAAAAAAACCCAATACATTTTGTGCAAATAATTACCTTGATGGAAATTCTACTCTTCGGTTCATTTCATTATAGCATCATTTTGTGTCCTAGTACGATATGTCATCATTATATTCTTTTTTCATTTGTGCATTATATTCCCAGAGATGCTGCCAGGAATTTTCTTACGAGGAGGAGGTCCCCCACATCTACCTCCAGAAGGGTGGATCAGGGAGGATACCCAATTTTACAAAAAGCATTTCAAGTCCCAAAAAACGGGAAATAGTCTATATATCTTAAGTCGTTTCTGATGCTTCAATATGTGTATTTCCGATTCCATATCTCTTGTTAAATCAGATGTTATAAAATTTTTGCAACGATTTTGTGTGTAAATGGATTATCTGTCTTATATAATTGACACACAACACACAACATTCCTCCTTCTGACTTTTTCGTTAGCCAGTTGTAGGTACTTGTTACGTATTAATTTTATTTTGGGGGGATTTATTTTTTCTATGATTCTATATAATAATTACATTGTCTATGATTCTATATTATGTATAATTACATTGTCTAAATGACCTTTCTCCAAAATCAAGTTCATTGTGTAACTGACTAGGGAATTTAATTTGTAAACAGCATAATACATAGCTAATATTTCTCTGTGAGAATAGGATTAATATTATGATCAAAGTCAATGGAGGTAAACATGTTTATCTGTCTTGGACATTGACCTTTCCTTAGGAAATTCCTAAACTAGTTGATAACTTCGAATGTTTTAGAAAGGAACTGACCTATATCCTACGTCTAATAGTGT